>JAQQZZ010111887.1:5038-15337 GCA_030265115.1 Mopalia vespertina | reverse complement strand
AGTAAGATACCCTTCAACCTACTGATCAGTGTCATACAACATATACTGAATTCAGTAAGATACCCTTCAACCTACTGTTCGTGTCATACAACATATACTGAATTCAGTAAGATACCCTTCAACCTACTGTTTTGAGTTTCCTGCAACAAACAGACTGTACATGTAGAGATATAGTCTGTTGTCTGTAGAGAGGTGGCTACAAACTGCAGTGGTCTCAAATCTATTGAATAAAGTGTCCTACAGGTAATCTATGTACTGTAGTTTTGTAAAATCTGCCGATCAAAATGTCCTACAGCCTGCTTACAGTACCATATATCCTGATTACAGTACGATGCAGCCCGATTACAGTAGCCTACAATCTGTTAATGGTACCATAAAGCCTGATTACAGTACCATACAACATGATAACAGTACCATACCACCTAATTACAGTGTCAGTACCATACAGCCTGATCACAGCAAAATACCACCCAATTAAAGTACCATACAGCCTGATTACAGCACCATACCACCCAATTAAAGTACCACACAGCTTAATTACAGTACCACACAACCTGATTACAGTACCACACAGCCTGATTACAGTACCATACAACACGATTACAGTACCACACAACCTGATTACAGTACCACACAACCTGATTACAGTACCATACAACATGATTACAGTACCATACAACCGGATTACAGTACCATACAACATGATTACAGTACCATACAACGTTATTACAGTACCACACAGCCTGATTACAGTACCATACAACGTTATTACAGTACCATACGACCTGATTACAGTACCACATATCATGATTACAGTACCATACAACCTGATTATAGTACCACACAGCCTGATTACAGTACCACACAACCTGATTAAAGTACCACACAGCCTGATTACAGTACCACACAGCCTGATTACAGTACCACACAACCTGATTACAGTACCACACAGCCTGATTACAGTACCACACAGCCTTATTACAGTACCATACAACATGATTACAGTACCACACAACTTGATTACAGTACCACACAGCCTGATTACAGTACCACACAACCTGATTACAGTACCATACAACGTTATTACAGTACCATACGACCGGATTACAGTACCACACATCATGATTACAGTATCATACAGCCTGATTACAGTACCATACAGCCTGATTACAGTACCGTTCGACCTGATTACAGCACCACACAGCCTGATTACAGTACCATACAACATTATTACAGTACCATATGACCGGATTTCAGTACCACACATCATGATTACAGTACCATACCACCTGATTACAGTGTCAGTACCATATAGCCTGGTTATAGCACCATACCACCCAATTAAAGTACCATACAGCCTGATTACAGCACCATACCACCCAATTAAAGTACCACACAGCTTGATTACAGTACCACACAACCTGATTACAGTACCATACAATATGATTACAGTACCATACAACCTGATTACAATACCACACAGCTTGATTACAGTACCATACAACATGATTACAGTACCACACAACCTAATTACAGTACCATACAACATGATTACAGTACCATACAACGTTATTACAGTACCATACAACGTTATAACAGTACCATACGACCTGATTACAGGACCACATATCATGATTACAGTATCATGCAACCTGATTATAGTACCACACAGCCTGATTACAGTACCACACAACCTTATTACAGTACCACACAGCCTGATTACAGTACCACACAGCCTGATTACAGTACCACACAGCCTGATTACAGTACCACACAACCTGATTACAGTACCATACAACATGATTACAGTTCCACACAGCCTGATTACAGTACCATACAACATGATTACAGTACCACACAACCTGATTACAGTGCCACACAGCCTGATTACAGTACCATACAACGTTATTACGGTACCATACTACCTGATTACAGTACCACACAGCCTGATTACAGTACCATACAACATGATTACAGTACCACACAACCTGATTACAGTACCACACAGCCTGATTACAGTACCACACAACCTGATTACAGTGCCACACAGCCTGATTACAGTACCATACAACGTTATTACGGTACTATACGACCTGATTACAGTACCACACATCATGATCACAGTATCATACAGCCTGATTACAGTACCATACAACATGATTATAGTAGCGGTCGACCTGATTACAGTACCACACAGCCTGATTACAGTACCACACAGCCTGATTACAGTACCATACAACATTATTACAGTACCATATGACCTGATTACAGTACCACATCATGATTACAGTACCATACAGCCTGATTGCAGTACCATACGCCCTGATTACAGTTCCACACAGCCTGATTACAGTACCATACAGACTGATTACAGTACCACACAGCCTGATTACAGTACCATACAAACTGATTACACTAGCATACATGTACATGTACATCCTGATCATAGTACCATGCAGCCTCATTACAGTACCATACAGCTTGATAACAGTACCATACATCCTGATTATAGTACCAGACTGCTTGATTACAGTCCACTACAACCAGATTACAGTCCACTACAACCAGATTACAGTACCATACACCCCGATTGAAGTACCATACAACTTGATTACAGTCCACTACAACAAGATTACAGTACCATACACCCCGATTGAAGTACCATACACCCCGCTTGAAGTACCATACACCCCGATTGAAGTACCATACACCCCGATTGAAGTACCATACACTCCGATTGAAGTACCATACACCCCGATTGAAGTACCATACACCCCGATTGAAGTACCATACACCCCGATTGAAGTACCATACAACTTACATGTACTTTTTACCTTACAACTTAAAGACTTTCATAAGACAGCATAAAACCTGTATTAACATATGATCAGATTTTAATATATTTTATTCCCAATTGCACATTATCATATACACAATGACAAAATAAACAATACCAACTCATATGTCAGACACATACCCAATATAGAGTTTTCTAGTTAAGACGTTATGAGTGACATCCCTTTGTGAAATAATGTTATCGGTTTATGGCAAGGGAGGGCCAATTATAGGCAAGCTGCACTACCTTGTCATAAAGGGGCAGCATCAATTCACAAAGGGACATCACTCTGCTGTTGTCACGTCATACATGTAACTCAAAACCTCCGTATTACATATTACATTGTAACTGCACTTTTAATGTATATATGTGCATGTATTGGTAAGTGTTTAATTCAGGCCTTAACAAATTTGACACGATAAACTCTAAACATTACAAAACAGTTTTTGATTTGACTTAAATTAATTTTTATCAGTTTATTATATTAACCTCCATTTATATATACATATCATAGACATCAAATCATCAATTACACAATTATATTACACTCAATACACATTGTACATGTGACAAATTAACAATATACAGGTACATTGTGTATACATACATATCTTACAAACAAACAAATTATTCCAAAAATACTGATGCAGAAAAGGTCAGCGTGTAAATGTTCTTCAGTTGACCTGGCAATTAATAATTTATTCCAATTGCTTTAAATCATACACACTGGTATCTAAGTAGGCCTACATGTAGGTTTAGAAAAATAAAGTGCTCCAAAAATACTTTTACTAAGATGAGAAGTATAAAATCAACACAAATTTTAAATTTATGTACATAACTCTCGTCCCCATGCATATTGACTAACACCAGTTTGCATACTGTGTATATAGAAAATAGGTGCAGAATTGACATTGCTGGCGAAATTCATATTCAAGCCTTGATAGCTAAAATAATTGAGTTTGCATTTTTGCGTTCTGGTGAATCTATTTCTATGTTGGTACATGTATTAATAGAATTAACATATAGATTTAGTTCAAAATAGATTCTATATTGATTATCTCATCAAAAATGAGCACTTAATTTAAATAAAATCTGCTTCATTCCATCAACATGATGATTTGCCACCAGCTTATTATTAAAAACTTTGTCATTTTATTAAAGAATAAATTATCTATAATAAGATGATAACAACACAATAACACACTATATATTTTGAATAAATGAAGAGAGAAAAATTTGCTTGCCTCCACTGGGATTGGAACCCAAGACCTTACGGTTACAGACTCAACACTCTATCGACTGAGCTACAGACAGAGAACACAATATATATATATATAGCACATGTATGGTAGGAACTTGCAGGTAAGCATTGATAGTTTTTTGTCTGTACTTTCAAACGTAGAAACATGATCTTCACCAACTTATTTCTGAACTGCTCTGAGTTACAACCTAATGCTGTCCGAGCACTGATAATCAGAATAGACAGCTGCTTAATTGATTGGTGTCCAGGATCTTCAATCACCCAATCAGATTGCTTGTTATGAAAAGACTGCCCTGCCTGAGATCAATTTCAATACCATGTACCTGTACTCCATGGAGATCCATCTAGCTTTTAACATTGAACAATTGACTGATAAGTGTTTTACACTGTGCTTGAGAGCATTTTACTTATATGAAGGTGGTGTATTCCAACAATAATTGACAAAAGCACAACCATGTAACTAAAGTGAAATGTTTTGATAAAGTTGGAAAGTTAATCTTCCTCCAGTGCTAAGTAAAATAGTACTACTACAGCTGGTGTAGATCAGAGCCAAGCTATCTAGTGCATTTATCCCAAAAAGGACAAAGAAAGCCACATAAATTATTTCACTTGAGGAATTACAGATTTGTCGTCATCGTGGTTGTTGTTGTTTTCATAGTGATAAGAGCCATGTTTATGTGCAAGGGATGGGATATAATTAAATCAGGGGAGTAAGATAAAAGCTTTCATCGTGTCATTGAATAGAGGGCATAGCTATGCATTCTGGTTATAGATGATTGGTCCGCCAATTGTTGTAATGTTGAGCAGGGAAGACTGAAACATATTTGCATGGTCAAAGAGTTCATAATTTGTACATACAGAAGAATACACTTGTCAGTGAAGTATAAACCAAAATTTATTTGGAGTGTACGACTTTTTGAAAGTTATTTCATTTGAATTTGAAGGTGTCTGTTTTAGCGGTACTGTAGAAGAAACATTGAGTTGACCACTAGTCACATACAGCTTTCACCAATATAGATTTGTGTAATGCTAAAGACAGACTACAGATCTTTATCCCTGTCAATTAGATAAATGACATTAGCTATAGTCTAATCAATGTCACCAGAGATTTGATCCAGAACAAAATGGTCTGAGATAATTAGTGGCTCAAAAAGAAACTGGCACAAAAGGTATTTAACATTATTCATAAAATATAAAATTAATATTTTTTTAAAAAAGAATATTTTATAATTGTACAAACTCAGACTGCAACAACTCTAGAATAATTGACAGTTTCAGGAATAAATAAAGTACTTCTATTCACATTTTTTTTTTTACAGGTATAGCGCTTCACATACACAATTAAATACATGAATTTGATATGTACATTAGGAAAACAAAACTCATCCCTGAGTGAACATTTTAAGCCTGCTTTGTCCAAAATGTTGATTTGATATGATATAAATGTTGTTTAATATTTATTAATTAACTGATGACTTCGCAGTGCTGGTGTTTAGGTGGAAAACATGTTACTGTAACTCAACTCACAAACAAGCTGTCCTAATACCATGGTATACGCTTTAAAACTTTTTAAAAATGCAATTTGTTCATTAACTTTGATTATCATTTTATTTTTGTTGGTCCATTCCATAATGTCACATCTTATTTTCATGAATATGATTTTTAGTACCTTGTTCATGATCATTATCTTCATTCAAAGTTTTCCAATTTAAACTGGTACTTTTGTCAATTTTCCTGTCAGCTTTCTGCATAGAAATATTTGGTTCAGTTTCAAAATTTAGCTCGGTGTTTAATTCTTCTTTTGGTCCAGTCCTTTCACTTCTGTTGCTATTTTCCTGTGCCAAATTTTTGATTTGTGAGATATCGATTCCTTCAGGAATGCCACACTGAATTGATCCACTTGACCCCTGTGTAGGTTTGTCATCTATGGCGCTTTCTCTTATACTATCGTTTTTATTCTCAAGTGATAAGTTTTGTTCCAGTTTGATATTGCTCACAGAAACTTCCGACTGACTTCTCGAAGGCAATGTAACGTCGTCATCAGGAATAATAAAACCAGTTCTTTTGTACTGTTCTTGTTTCATCCTTACTCCGATAACATTCAAGATTTCATTAAGTTTGGTCAAATAATCACCATGCCCAGAAATCTGTATGAAAAGAAAATTAAAACATAAAAAATGAATGTGCTCAATGGAAAAAACATTACACAAGTATGGGATGTAGTGGTAAAAAATACACGAGATTAACATGCGAGTTTCAAGTCATCATGTCATCATGACAGAAAGTATTCCTTGGCATATAATGCTGTCACTTTTTGCAGCACAGCATGGTATATTGCTAGTTATTTTGATTTAAACAATACTTTATTTCTTCAAGAAGAAATGGGATATGCGAATAGCTGAATTAAGAAAAAGAGAAATTTATTGGTGACTCAAGCTGACTGATGAGCTACAAATCAATATTTTTCAATACAAACACAGCTTTTTAACAGGTGAGCTGTCAAAGTTTACCTTCAATGATAAGATCTGAGCATGGTCAACAAATATGGTAAAAAAGGACATGACATCCAGTTATTTAAATAAAACATTTTAAAAAGTCTTATGAATTGACATTGCAATGACATTTGACTGTTTTGAGAAAACAATTTTCTGATAATCAGCAACATGTAATTTTAAGAACATGTTTATGCAGATTGTTATAAGGTTCACAATAAGACCTCATTTAGTAGTAATTGCCATTTCTTATACTTCTAGTATCACCCAAGAATATAACAAAAAACATTAAAAGACAAAAATGAGTACGTTGTTTATTTGATTGGGGTTTAACATCGTACTTAAGGTGATTTTACCTATATGACAACGGTTTGTCCATGTCTGCCGTACTTTAATATGGTTAAAAATCTTTGAAAAAAAAAAATGTGACTCGCACATATGAGGTCTAAAGAGGGACCCGACATGGGTGTTATACTGGAGGAGGATAAGTCAAGCGGACTCACCAACCTCTCAACTACAGTTAGTTCAAGTATAAAGGGGACACAACTCACCAGATCACTGAGGTCAATATTAAACATTCTTCTGTTCTCCCATCGTACGGAATGGAGACCTGCTATTTTCAACTGGGCAGAAGATGTTCTGTAAAGAAATTTCAACAACCAGTCGCCCCTACAACATTGGACAGATGAAGTTCAGCATAATAATGTCAGTTTTGCCAGATTTTAACAAAGTCGAAGATCTATTATTCCTATAAGCAAATAAGTCCATCTGTTTTTAGCATTGTCACACAGAAACATGTATTACATCAGATAACATGTTAACACCACAAATACGAGACCAATATTAAAGCGTTGTTCTTTATTAGTCATATTTCATGAGTTAGGCTATTGGTGTGCTTCAAACGTCTTGCAGATTTTCTGTTTTCTGAACTTCATTAAGGTTTTACTCACCTACAATAACCATTGACTACTTTACCAGAAACGACCCTGGCAAACGGCTCCCAGTTCTTTACACTGCCTGACACTGGGGCCCCAAGCAGAATAACATCTTCTATGATACCCTCACATCCTGTACATAAACAATGGACATGTAACTATTCAATTTAATACTGGAGTTATTCTATAATACCCTCACATCCTGTACATTAACAAGTTTCATGTAACTGTTCAATTAATGGTGTTCCGAAAATGAAAATAAAACTCTCAGAGGGGCAAAAAATCAAGGAAACATGATGTCAATAATATCACACTTCAAATTATCTCCCTTTTTTATCATGATGCATATAAACTTTAGGTTGATGATTTTTTATGAACTATTCATTCACAAAAGAGAACAATAATATATTTGAAAGAAAGAATTTTCTTTTCTGGTATTTCTACATGTAGCTTAACATTTAGTGGGTTAAGTAATTATGTATATAGTAGGTGTGACAGAGGTGTTTGGCTTTGGTCAAACTTGGCAGCACCCATCAATCTGATGCTTAAACTATTTTTGCAAATACCAGAGGTAGGAAAAATATAAACAGTTTTACCTTTTCTTTTGGAGAGTTCTTCTAGACAGGAAAAGATAACTCTGGCACCTAAACTGTATCCAATTAAGTTCACTGGTCGTTGGCCCTGGAATATATACAAAAATTACACAGATTTTTCATTTCAACATTATTCTATTAGAACAGCTTTTACTATTAGAGCATTCACATCTGTATGTTTATGGATAAAAAGTTGAGCTCATACCCGGGCTCAGCAGTGGGAACTGAGGGGCCGAATGAAAAAGCTTAAGTGACCTTCTGTTTTGATATATGTATCACTTTATTGAAGGTATCATTAGCGGCTTGTTGGCAAACCTTTTATGGTTTGTCCCTTCTACTAAGCAGTTTACTTTAGAAGGAAGCCCTTGATAGATTTAATCGCTTAAAACGTTTGAATCCAAGGTCTCATCATTGTTTTTTACATAGGTAAGCCTTTAAAGCTATAATCATAACTTAGACCTACCTGTTCTCTGGATAACAGGACCTCTGCTAGTTGTTTTCCAGCGGCCTCTGACCTCTGTAAACATACACTCCATGGGTTATCAATCATACCAGCAGCAGATACTAAGGCGGCAGGCCACATTATGGCAGACAACAACCCTGAAATACAATTCACATCTTATATTATTTACTGATTAACCCTTCTCCCGAGGCTACAGTTGAAAAGAAGATTGTCATATCAATCCTATTTTCAATTCCTACCTTGCCTTCACAGATGAAAAAACCTGGGTTGACTGTAGTCTAGAACAGCTACTTTTGAGTGAAGTCTCCTCACCACACCCAATCAGATTGAAGCTCTCATTAGCAAAGTGAATTTGTTTGTTTGTTGGATTGGGGTTTAACGTCGTACTCAAGGGTATTTCACTTATATGGCGACAGATTGTCCACTTCACACTGTTCCTTGCCTCATTACAGTGGAAAACCGAGAGGAAACCTTGTAAAAACCACCCCCGCGATTGCAGGAACCACATCTATGACTCACTCATATACTTGATGGTCGACAGACGGATTAGATCCCGTGAACGGTAAATTGGAGTAGGATTAGTAAGCGCACATGCTACCACTAAGCCACGAACGTGGGCCGCTATCACTAAGCCACGGCCGCGGGCCGCTACCACTAAGCCAGGGCCGCGGGCCATTAGCAAAGTAAGCGGAAGACAAGACACAGACTGACAAGAAGGCTACATATAGATATACACACACAAACTTAGCCCCATTAAATAGTTAAAAATACTACCCTTAGCCAGAGGACAGATCAGTTTATATTTGTTTGTTTTGTTTATTTGATTGGGGTTTAACATCGTACTCAAGGGTATGTTGCTTATATGATGACAGATTGTCCACTTCACCCTGCTCCTTGCCTAATTATGGTAGAAAACTGGGGGGAAACCTTGTAAAAACCACAACTGCGATTGCCGGAGCCAAATTGTGTGCCTTACTCATATACCTAATACCTGACTCGATCCCTTGCACAGTGAATCGGAGTAGGATTAGTAAGTGCACTCTCTACCACTAAGTCACAGCCACTGGCGATCAGTTTATAGTAGTTTGACCTATTAGTTTAAAAAAAAGTGAGAACTGCTATAAAATAAATCCGGCGAGACCCATACCTGATAATACAGTATATTTTAATGCTTCCTGGGCAGCCATTGACATGGCGAAATTAAGGATATAGTCAAATGCTGTTCCAAAAGCTAGCAAATGTTTGGTCTCCCAGCGAAGACAATACTGCTCTTTGGAATCTGCCAAATATCGCCATGGTTGCCTTACATCTGAAAACAAGAAATGCACATTTTATTTGTTTGTTTAATGTCATACTCCTGTGTATTTCACCTAATTGATGACACATTGTCTGTGACACACTGTTCCATGGTTACATAGACTGGAAAACCGAGAGCAAACCTCATTAAAAACCATCCACGGGACTGCTGGAGCCACATCATGTGACTCCTAACACCTGGGTCCACGGGAATGCTGGAGCCACATCCTGTCTCCTAACACCTGGGTCCACAGGACTGCTGGAGCCACATCATGTGACTCCTAACACCTGGGTCCACAGGACTGCTGGAGCCACATCATGTGACTCCTAACACCTGGGTCCACATGACTGCTGGAGCCACATCATGTGACTCCTAACACCTGGGTCCACAGGACTGCTGGAGCCACATCATGTGACTCCTAA
>JAQQZZ010111876.1:0-15337 GCA_030265115.1 Mopalia vespertina | reverse complement strand
ATAAAAACCAAACAAAGAGTTCAAATGGAGTATGGTGCTATGCTTATAATCTAAAGAACTCATAATTATACACAATACTGAGAATTTAATATGATATATAGTTTATATAAATAAATTAAGCCAGTCAATTCTACGGGTAAATGAGCAAATGCATTCCATCATATATATTTTGAATAAATGAAAAGAGAAAAATTTGCTTGCCTCCACCGGAATTCGAACCCGGGACCTTTGGGTTACAGGCAAAGTGCATTTCATCATATATTACACGTTAACTGTCTGTGCGGCTTGCATTATCCCTATTCAGGTATTGTGGTCCATAAAACATGTGCTGGGCTGTATTATTTATATAGCCCATTATGCCCATATAGAGTTCGTTGAAGATCCACAGAATGTATTGATACTGTACTTTTGCAAATAACACCGGTATCGGGTCGAGAAGTGAACAAAAATAGATGGGAAGAGGATGAACTGTTCCAACAAATAGTGAATACAAACTGTTATATTAACTTTAATATTATTATTCACGTATATCATGCTAAACATCTTAATGACATTTTGAAACAAGGCTACAACTATCGATATTTATCTACCAGTAAATGCAGCCAATGGCAAATTAAGCCACATAATTCTCACACGTCCATCTTTTTGAACAACAGCCATTCTACCATTGGCATCTACAGAGAGTTTACATGGCGCCAACAAGCCACCATTAACCACTGCTAACTCACCACAATACTTTCCACGAATCGTCAAAACGTATATCTTATTTTCATCTTGAGAAGCCACAAATATCCAACCTTTGTGAACACAGAGACCGGCTAAACTACGGTGAACATGGCCATCCACTGTAACCGGTAACATAAATTGAGTCTTGTCCTTTATAGAACGTTCAAGAGAGAAGGTTTTATTGAGGTTCAGACACACCAGGGTATCCAGATCAGTATCCGTTAAGAAAACCAAACTCCCGTGAGTTGTGACATATTTCATCATGGCGAAGGGCGATGTGCAATCGCCAATAGTGCGTAGTATGACGGCGTCTTTAGAGCTGATAATGTCCAGACAGGGTGGGTACTGACCAGGGGCAGTCACCACTAACAGGTCTGTGCCTTTAATTCCAGACACACCCACATACTGTTTCTCTGTGCCTGTCTTGTGGTGAGGAATCAGACATGTCTTTTCTGTTTGATTCACTTTGTAAACATAAAGATAAAATTGCTGTGCTGTGACTACTAGTAGTAAGTCAGCCCAGGCCCCTGATCGGATTGTCGTCACATCAAATGGTTTAGTCTTTAAAGTTGTCTCTGTGGCAAATCTATATGAAGGGCAATGATAAGTTCTTAGATTCGAAGCTTCGTGACTAGCAACAACCACATCACCATTGGGTAAAAAACACGATGAACTTGCAGCATTATTGCCTATACTTTCTAGATTACAGTTAAGAGCTGCTGATGGTATTTGAAGAGAAGGAGCACTATGTGATTGTCTTATAGCGCGAGGCGGTTCCTTTCCTTTAAATAAGGCTAGATCCGAGAGACTCCTCGACATGGCGGTGCTCCACGAGCACCTGTCAGAGGAACCACCGGAAGGTCTGGACACAAACACAGGTTTAGGCTGTGGTGGTATTGGGTCGGGTCTCCTCTCGTAGCTCGGAGGATGTGGATGAGTACGGCGGTAATACCTCTCGTATTTCATTTTCTTTAACTGAGCGTAGTTTCTACAAACCGGTGTCAATCGATGGCCAGGGAACTGTAATAAATGAGAATATCCACAGGCGTCACAGAGAAAATCCCAACAAAGTTTACACCAAAATATCGCTTTCTTTCTTGTCGTTCCTGCTTCCTTACAGGCATCGCATGGGCCATTCTCCATGTTCTGTAAGATTGAGTTGTAGGATGGAAGACGTCTAACAGCCTCCTCAGCCATCTTGATGTAGCCTCACCCCACACTGTTATTTCAATATACACCCATACATACAAACATACCACAAACAATCGAGTCTTTACATTTCTCTATAGCCCAAGGGGAATTTCTAGAAACTCACTTAAAACGATGGTCACATGACTCGGCCTGCAATCAAACTCCATATTTGTTTTAAAGAAGAAGTGCTCTGTAACTGTTTTCAGCGATATATACCAGAGATACACCTGTCGACAACGTTATTATAGCCCCAGGCGTACATGCGTGATGTTTACAAATTACATGGCTTAGGAAGAGGCCTAACATCGGCTCTGGCTGTCACCGGCTCCGGACAGGGTATATATCTCTATCAGCGTCTGTACCCCGGTCAGCCACTGGTTTCATGCTATTTGTTAATACCGGCATACCGGGACGCTGACCTCAGGCGAACTCTGGCCTACTTTGAATAGCTAAATGACATTAAGATGATTAAGGTTACGAAAAAATGTTGCAGTTAGTATATGTGTACAGTTATTTTTATATAGATGTGTGTTGTACGAGTGTGGTATGTTTCAGATTTCAATCACTTTTGTAGCATACCATGCTATGTAATTATCAGTTTAGATGTAATGCCTTTTGTGTGTATACTTCGCATAAATAACTGTAATTAGCGTTAAATGAGTCATTCCATTTTGAGCTTAAACTACTGTTAATGAAAATGAAAAGATTATATCCACCACATAATCACATTTATTTTGTTGCCAACATTTGTAATTAAGAAATAAAACATACGTTTAATTTATGTGACGTTAAAATCGTGTATAGGCCTATGGCATGTAGAATCATGTACATGCCAAAAGTACATAAAACACAATATACGGTTTAAGAGAGGGCCGAGGTATGCGCTCTGGTTATCGTCACTCGAAAACAATAAGGACTGGAGAAAGTGTGTCAGCTTAAAAATGTGACCCAAAAACCTCAAAACTAATATAAAATACTTATATAGGGCTGTATCTATAAAGTTCAACTTCTATAACATATGTATACCTTATTAGGCTACAAGAGAAAACAGAAACTTGTAAAACAATTAAACTTCATATACAACCTTTAGCTTAAGCAATTACTCCGAAAAAGACATCAACGGCAGTTTTTATATTAGTATATGATAACTTCGTAAGTAACTGGCAATATTAACATATCCACTTCTACGTGTATGTGTTGAAGGCATTGCTGGGATTGTTTATTATCGATATGTTTTATTCACCATAATGTCGATAAAAGTATAATATGTTTATGGGAAGTAGGCGTATAACATAATTCTGGTGTTGTTTATTCATAGTTTTGGTTTTTTGGCAAAAGCACAGTACATATGCAATGTATATAAAAGTGAAAATCAAAATCCAATTGGATAAATCATAAATAAATTAATCGTGCAACAGTAAAGTATACATGTTACGAAAGCCGGTAAGTGCCATATCAAACTCAAATTTTCTTCAAACTTTCTCGTAATTACTAGTTAGCTATATCTCATTATTACGACTTACTATAGCTCGTAATTACTAGTTGGCATCTCGCAATTGCGAGTTAGCTATCCCGTTATTACGAGTTACGAGTAAGTAGTAAATACGAGTTTGCTAATATATCTTTTAATTATGAGTTAGCTATCTCGTTATTACGAAATACAAACTCGTGATAACGACATAGATTACTCGTAATTACGAGAACAGTTGAAGAAAAATTTGAGTTTGACATGGCACTAACTGGCTTCCTTTATATACAGTATATAACGGCCAAAATCAAAATATAATTGGGAAAATCATACATAGGGGACTACTTACTAGTCCTTCACTCCACACGGAAAATAATTAATTAGTATCTAAAAGAGAAAGTTACGGTCTTTTCGATGGTAGGGCCTATTTGCTCGTAGATTGAAAGTGATTATTGCTTCTATTTAATAAAAATCATGAACGGTTTACCAATGATAAATATCTTTATATAGTCATCGTTCTGACAATGCACAATTCTCTCGGTGTATCATTTTTCTATGCATTAATGAGGTTTGTTGTTCTAATGTATTATTTTCTTTATCTACAATAAAACTATGTATACAATTTTTGTAAAGTGATAATTGTAAAGCGCGTGAAGATTTACATATTGATTATTCTTTAAAACCATGCACCTAACTACTAAATATGTTATGCTAGGTAACTAGCTGCATGGTCGATCATTTAATCGTCCATTTTTCATCCTAATTTGACATAAAGAAATTTTGGGCAAATGGATTTTTTAAACGTATTTAACTGCATGGCTCGTGATCTTTCAAGTTTTTGAAGGGGTCAAACCTGTTTTATACTAACAGTAAACACACTGCTAAAATTTTGAACATTACGCCACTAATGTTTCATGTATACTCAGAAGACTTTATGCCTCAGGGTGTTCCCCTTATACAGTGACCGGACAACTATAAATATAGCTTGGCCAAGAACGTATTGAACTGAATACAAATTCAACAGAAATAAGATTCACAAAGAAGTATATCATATAAAGCTCTGGTCCTGATAGCGAGAGGCCCAAGTGTTACGGTAGAAACCAAACAGAAAGAAAACTATCAGCGATTTTATTTATTTACAATATTTTATTGTACATTAACAACAATAGCAGTGATATACAATATAATATCCAATGGCAAAATAACATTGAGAATACAATTAAGGTAAGAGACTATACAAATATTAGGCATATATAAAGTAACTTACATTAAGCATACAATGGATCAGCGTATAAACCTGCCATATAGTTGAGCCCAAGTGGGTGGACTTTATAAACCAGCCTATTATGACAATCTGCGACTTCTTCGAAGTCTACAGCAATAAATCCTAAGATACACAGTTCCAAGGCATAAAACACGGAATGGTTCCGATTATATCCACATCAGGGCAATCACCATATCCTCAAAGTGACAGGTGTCTATAATAATTTATCCACAACAGGATTAACAGTCCTTGACGGGTATTTCCAGATCCAATATTAATTTTCTCACAGAGATATCCAAGCTTGGTTCAGAATTCAATGAAACAAAATGCTGTCCGAATGTACCGTATAGTTACATATAGCCATTTGGTCAGTTTTCTTATCTCTATATCCATTGGCTTGGCTGGCTGGTCACTATTTAGACTGAGTAGTGACTGGCTTGTGACTGATAAAAAAACCCATACAATCGATCTCACGTATATAGGGAGATGCAGAAGTTTCCAGATACAATTTTAGAATAACATCACATAGAATACTCTGGAAAATCTAATTGTACCCAATCAAAAGATTTCAAAACAATCTGCTCAAGGTCAGAGACACTACTAGAATAATAAAACTAAAATAAAAGTCACTAACCGGTGAAAAATGGGCCACAAGAACTTTCTACATAATTCAGTATGTAAACAAGTCATTGACCTGCAATGACCGGGTAAAAAATTACTACAATGTACACTGTTCAAAACTACTGTTGCTTGTTTACATTTAAAGATACATGAATCTATTTATAGCCAATGACTTAAATCATTAAAAACACAGCTTAAAATAAACATGTATATATGACACAAGTTCGAATCACACAGCAGGCAAGCAAATTTTTCTTTCTCTTCGTGTATTTTTCTAGGTAAGGGGTCTAAAAAGAAATAATTCCATTTGTTTTCCAATATGACCAACCAAGCACCCAGTTTGCTAGTCTCCTTTTACAGGAATATCAAAATCTTGTACCTAAAATGTCTACTGCTCTCTCACAAAGACCCATTATAGCATACAACAGAAACAAAAATCTAAAGGACCTACTGGTTAAGGCGAAACTTCCCTCAGATAGGTTGTAACACTAATTCTCTTTAACAGACATATTCATTGGTTAATCTCTATATCTCTGAAATACTCATTTGTAGGATGATTTATTCCTAACCCATGCCGAATATCTTGTTGCCTACATTTTTAACAATACTTGTACACCATATTTATGGTCATTACCTTCACTCGAGATGTATGTAGGTTATCCATAACGCAACTCGAGATTAAGGTTTATTAGAAACTTGTCTCTCGGAGTTTATCTAGAACATAAGATGATTCATCTATTTTAATTGATCTACATCCCTGTGCCAGTGTGATTGCTTTTAAGAAATATATATTGAAGCAATCCTTTAATAAACTAATTTATTTTTGTTGTTAAAAAATCGTATGTTAAACTCGCATTATCATGTCTTGATATTAATACGCCACAGCACATACCATTTGTGAATTATCGTCTTTTAAAAAGAACATTAAAAAATATATATATATATTTCTAACAGTGTAAAGATGAACCAATTTTCGACAGCCTACACGATCTATTCTGAAAATTTTCTAACCTTTTTTGTAAATCGATCATTCTGAAATCTTACATCAGGAGAATATAAGGATTACTTGGAATGGATGATTAACTATTGTATTATCGCCCGATTGGCTTGACCCAGGGTTCAAGGTCATATTCAATATGTTCACCATTGAATTGTGATCCGGCCAGTAAGATCCATCTGATCCCAATTGTAATAATTTTGTAGACAGACAGGTTATAATTTATTTCTGGCACCTGACTATCTCGATCTGTATTTCTGGATCTGACTAATACCAAATTGTTCCTCTCGCTGACTGTGTATTGGTCCAATAAGACGACCACTTAGAAAGAACACGACCAGAGGCAGATTAGATTTGGGGAGGAGTGAAGGGAAGGCTACACTGAACTATTTTGCTGATTATTCTCGGCTTTGATAAGAACATCAGTTAGATTGGCAAATTACCGTCGTCTCCAACTCCAATCTTCTCCTCCCTTCCAATACACTATTATTCTGATGTCTTGGAATATAGGACATGACTGTCAATACGGATCAAACTTCCCCTCGTCCAATTTACTCTTCTGACATCCGTAACTGAGTTAGACGCTGTTGATGGGTTAAAGTAGGTGGGTTTTTATTTAACGTATATTGAACACGTATTCATATTTGAGAATAAAACACCAGAAGGTTTTAGCTTATGTCATTCGCCTATAGTTATTGGTTTAAACAGTATTTTTATTTCACAAAAAATGAAAGGGGATTGAGGAACAAGCTCACTGCCTATATTAACACCGCTCCCTTAATACATACATGTAGTAGTATAGACAATAGCGGTGCTGGCGCACCCCCTCTGTGTTGTCTATACTACTTTATATGTTGTATGAGTATGAGAAAGGTCGTATATGTACTATTTACAAATACAATTATGTTTGCTACATGCGAAACGTTAAAAAAGTGTCTATGGCTTAATAGTATTTATTCGATTACATGTCAAACCAACCATTTTTAGGACAAAATAATAAACTTAAAATGCATGGCATTACAGATCATATATGTGCATGTGAATTCAAACAAATATAACAACATAGGGCGTTACAACAGCATGTGTGATATACAGAAGAAAAACTCCGTAGACTATAGTAATCGTATGGATGATGTACTCGTCTCCATACAACAAAACACCTGCTTAACCTTTGTATTCAAAGACAAGGAGAATAGAATACAACCTATATCTTAAGTATGAACATATGTATATTGTACTATTATTCTGTTTTAAATCGTTTTGAGTGACGGATATAGTCTTTCACTTGGAGTTAAATTTCCACATTTTTATCACATGACAAATCGGAACTACCAAAGATAAGCACGTCCTGATCAAATATTTCCAGCATCCTATTAATGTATCGATTCCTATGCACTCCATACAACGGACAAAACCTATTCATTTGAAGATTTACTGAAAGTGTCACAAAGAAAGCAATCTTATAAATTTTTTAAAAAATGAAAATGAATTGATGACCCTTAATACATCTGAGTAAAAGTAGTGTTTAGTTACAGTAATATTTGAGTTTGCATCCAGTCATGGAAACACCTTTAATCAGAATAGACTGGGGTTCACCTAGATGCGAATACGTATCCCGTGGAATTGTATATAAAATCGACAGATACGCCGTTGTGGAGTGCAAAAACTTTAGGAAAAAGGCCTGCCTCTGACTCACAAATAATATTAAATCTGTTTGGCTTCTTTCCTCGCTTTAAGCACTCTGTGCTCTCCTTTGAATATTCACCGGTTTACTCAATAACTAAAACAGGCTCTCCCGTTCACATTTAATTATATGGCACTCATTTCACGCGGCGCTATGTGGATATTGAGATAAATTGCCACCATGCTCCGCTTTGGCAACACGTAACAAGCAGACGTAGTCTGGTGCCATGCCTCACGCTACTATTAATAACGGGTGTACCACAGTACGAGTTTAGGGGCAGGGTACCAGACTAAAGCAGACCTTTTGCGACCAATCTCGAGCTAACCGCTGAAAGACATTTCAAAATCGACCAAAAGCGAGGTTGGTAATGCTGAGAAATCATTGTTATAACGTGAATATGGACGTTATGGGCCGTTTTATGGATCAATCTAACCCACAAGTTTCAAGGAAGAAAACGAGTTGGATTAAAATCAGGGTTTGACCATATAATTTTTATATATTCGTAGATTAATTGCAGGAATATGGCAACGTTCGCTTAAATGAAAAGGCAACGAAGACTCACGGAGCGTAGTCTTTTCCATATCGCAACATAGCATATAGTGTCAATACAATATGGGTAACAGGTCGGTTTCATAATGTGTCCGTATTATCCGATAAGTTATTCAAAAATATCATTTAAAAGTACATGGTTACACTAACTGTAAGACAAATGTTGGTTATTTACCAATGCTCGAGTGGAATCTCATTGGTCTTGTTGATTTTAAGAACAGGGGCCTACTTTGTGTCATCATTCAGTGCGCAAAACTTCAACTGATTTACATCAGGTTGTTTAAATACATTTGTCGAACTCGTACATTCTCCCAATCTGTTTACCCCCTTATAAATCTGCCGGTCAAACAGATGATTGGGGACGAGATTGAATTAGTTTCAAGAGACCATCGATACCCTGGTCTCTATAAATCATTTTGGATATGTCCACTAGTTGCTGTATATTTCTGTAGTATAGTTCTAACAAGTCATCACGCTGGCACTGGAATGTCGATTAACAAACATCGATAATTCCTTTCATGTTTTAGATGAACTCATAGAGACAACTGTACAAGAGTTATTATGTGCGACTACAATATGTACTTTGGTTTATTACAAGTATTTTGTCTCCGCGGATCGAATTCAGTCAATAAAGATCCAGACATATTGGCCACAATGAAATAGCACCCAAGAAGACTCGGTTTAATACCGATTACATCCGTTTCATAATGCGTTGATATTAACCGATACCGTATCCAATTATCTCGTTTAAAAGTACATGGTGATATGTTCTGTGTGATTTATCTGTTATACACATTGTATAGAGTTACTTCATAACAATTCTAATTTGTCCTGGTTGAGTTTACCTGTCGAATACTTGTGTCTTCACGACAATTACTTCAAAAGATTTTTTGTCATTTGTCCATTAAAGTGCACTATTGGGTTTATTATCAGTTATTCTAGGTAAAACATCACATGACGTTAACGATAACGCGTTGGCTGACAAGTAAGACGAGAAAGTGGGTGAAAAGCCAATCGTGCACCTAACTCCATTTGTCGGACTTGTACCTTTCCCCAATTCTAATATCCCTTTTAAAAATCTGAAGATATTAATCCCCTTTCGTACACTAGCTGCCGACCGAACAGGTGATTGGAGAGAATATAAGTAAAATGGACAGTCGATTAACTGGCCTCTTAGCTTGATTCATTTTGAACAAATTCACACTTCTGGTGCTGTGGTACTGGTACGGGACTCGCAATGTTTTATGAAACGACTGGGAATGGATATTATTAGATTTTCTATAAAAGCTATTCTAATATATATATAAAAAGACATTTCAACTGTATTATCTTTGGAAATATAAACATTTATAATATTTTGAAAATTAAATCCAGTTAAACAGATTTGTCATTTATTTCGCATAATAACGGTACATTCTCCAATGATATATACTACCTGTTAAATAGATTCTTTATTATGGAGGGCCAGATTCGATTGCTGTGCTCAACCTTAAACTATTTTCTGTCGATTGCCTAACTCCAAGTCTGTTTTGTAAATTCCCTCGAGTCTCTTAACTGTCCGTCAATGCATAACCCTTACATACCCGCACTCTGGAGACAATACTGGTTAATTTAACCAATGTTTGATATGTCTGTCAAATTTTGTCAGTTTGGGATAAACAGATTATACTAGAATTGGGTCGGCCATTAATTTCGAAGGCAAATGTCTTTATTGTGAACTCCAGAAATCTTTCCATAATTAGCTTATTATGAAAACCGTCAGCCAAACGCACATTGCGGATAGAGAGGTTAAGAGATGGGAGCGAATCCTAACAATTATTCCCGGTGAGTTTGGGTACAGCTGTAGCTTCGTGCACAAACATTGACCAGATGGTCCTCAAACAAAAGGTCCACTTTCGGCACTATAAGACTGAACAGTGAATGGAAAGGTCCGTGTAATGAAAGGAAATGTACAATCCTGGCACTTCAGTAGTAAAGGGAAAGCCCACGTAACGAATGGAACGGTGTATGTCTGGCACTTCAACAGTGAAAGAAAGGTCCACCTACTGACAGAAAAGCTATATTTCTGGCACTTCAGGAGTGAAGAGAAGGTTCACGTACTGTAAGGAGAGGTAAATTTCTGGCCCTTCAGCAATGAAGAGAAGGTCCACGTACTGAAAGGAGAGGTAAATTTCTGGCCCTTCAGCAGTGAAGAGAAGGTCCACGTACTGAAAGGAGAGGTAAATTTCTGGACCTTCAGCAGTGAAGAGAAGGTCCGCGTACTGAAAGAAAATGTATATTTCTGGCACTTCAAAAGCGAAGGGAAAGTCCACGTAATGAAGGGAAATGTTTGTTTCTGGCACTACAAAAGTGAAGGGAAAGGTCCACGTAGGCCTACTGAAAAAAAAGGTCTATTTCTGGCACTTCACCACCGAAAGGAGGTTCCACATACTGAAAGAAAAGGCCTATTGCTGGCACTTCATTAGCGAAGGAAAGGTCCACTTACTGAAGAAAAGGTCTATTTCTGGCACTTCATTAGTGAAGGAAAGGTCCACTTACTGAAAGAAAATGTCTATTTTTGGCACTTTATTAGTAGAGAAAGTCCACGTACTGAAAGAAAAGGTCTATTTCTGGCACTTTATTAGTGAGGGGAAGGTCCACTTAATGAAGAAAAGGTCTATTTCGGGCACTTCATTAGTGAAGAGAAGGTCCACTTAATGAAGAAAAGGTCTATTTCTGGCACTTTATTAGTGAAGGGAAGGTCCACTTACTGAAAGAAAAGGAGGTATATTTCTGGCACTTTATTAGTGAAGGGAAGGTCCATTTACTGAAAGAAAAGGTCTATTTCTGGCACTTCATTAGTGAAGAGAAGGTCCACTTACTGAAAGAAAAGGTCTATTTCTGGCTCTTTATTAGTGAAGGGAAGGTTCATTTACTGAAAGAGAAGGTTTATTTCTGGCACTTCATTAGCGAAGGGAAGGTCCACTTACTGAAAGTAAAGGTCTATTTCTGACACTTTATTATGGAAGGGAAGGTCCAGTTACTGACAGAAAAGGTCTACTTCTAGCACTTCATCAGCGAAGGGAAAGTCCACTTCCGTCACCTCATTAGTGAATTGGAATTTCCACATACTGAATGGGAACGTTTATTTCTTGCACTTCAGAAGTGAAAGGGATGAGGTCCACCTTAATTGCAACCAGCCTGCAATGTGGAAGTACTGTTTAGTTAATCGGCTGGTTACTTTTAAACTCTATTGCCATTTTGATTAGAGGACAAATCTGTAAGCTATTAAACCAGCCGCTAATTTAAGGCTACCAGAATGTTACTTACATCACTTCCTGGTGCCGCCCTCTGGCAAAGGGCAGTTTGTTTGAAGAGTAGCACTACTGTCTTTACTTAGCACTGGAGGAAAATTAACTTTCCAACATTATCGAAAAGCTTCACATCTTGGTTGTGCAAGTGTCAATTATTGTTGGAATACACCGCCGTCATATAAGTGAAATACCCTTAAGCACGGCTTGAAACACCAATCAATCAATCAATCAAACTTCCTGGTGCCCGCGTTTTTTTCACCTGGATCATTCTAATTGCCAATTGGCAGCATACACATGGAACACACAACTGTAAATGGTTGTCTCCACAATTAACGCTCAACATCTGACTAAATACAAATCTCCTGTACAGATCTTCTAAATAAACATACACCACAGTTGGATTGTATGCCCCATCAAAATCTAAATTCTAATTTGATCTCCTTAATACCATGTGCCAAATACGCATGATTTTAACCTCTTCTTTAGACGATATACGGCCTGAAGCTACAAGGGCGCTTTGGCAACCTAACTGTTCTATGTCAAGGATTCCACCTCTTTGTTTTAATTTCGGTGCGGAAGCGAGAAAGACGATCCTGAAGAGATGAACAAACTCTTCACAATTATGTGGTGGGATTCCATCTAACGTGACTCAGTCTGTCGGCGTGATACCTTTATTGCCGAATGCTCATTTGGAAGTCAAACTGTTTTTTGATCTCAATTGGTCGATCCTTGGTAACTCTCGTCACGTAATGAAGGCCATCTCGGTGCATACTCCATACAGTCAGTCACAGATCAGCCTTAACCCTCGACAGGGCAAAAAAAATAAGATAAACCCTCACCGTGTTACGTTCACTTCACTGAGACCTGTTGTAAGATGCTCATTTCTCCGTCCAGACAGTTAACTGGTCACGTTCTCTGATATAACTAGCAGATTGATTTCAAGCAGCTCAGAATGACCCCCAGAACAAATTTATAACATCCAAATAAATATCAATGTATGACAGTGAATCTATAGAAAGGGCAAATTCATCGATTCATTTGAAAATATAATTTTTAAGGAGGGTAATGATTTAGGTTTAATCACTGGGACAAGAATAACAACACGACTGGTTCACCTTTCAATCAGATAGACATTGATACGTTCGCCTTACTCTGTTAATAAAAGTTTAATAATTTTCAATTTAGAACATTTAGTATGAAGCAATATAGTATCACGCCGTTAGAAGATATGTGCCATATTGGACGTACTTCAAAGGATTTATGAAACCCGGTTACACATTTAATCTGATTGGTCTTTTTATCGTCATTTCGTCAATGCCAAACTTGATTTTGATGTTCCCGGATTGTTCACCGATTGCTGATCACAATTGCAATAATTTTATAAATTAGATTGTTATTTGTACAGGAAAATTTAAAAAGAGTAGAAACCACACAAAAAACCAATTGAGTATAAGTAGATCCATAGAATGTACACAGTAGCTTCGAGTAGTATGTAGATAGCTTTTATACGGGTTCTAAATCAGGGGTTCGTATTTGAGGAGAGCGATCACGCGCCTTCACCTACAGACCATTTAAGTTAAGAAGAAGGTACACTGATTTCAGCTGTCGCAGATTGTTCAATTTTATATTATGCTTAATTTACATCAGTTCTCTAAATAATACAAATTCTCTCATAAAACCTCCAGGTGAGTGATTCTTAGCTCTCCTGGTAATTTCACACACGAAGCCATGTTAACTAAGACATTGGTATATGCAAAATGGAGGTCTATAGAATCTGCCGCTTTCTACGTTAACGTCTTGTTGAGAAAATGTGTTCAAGAAACTATCGCTTCAAACAATTCACTCAGTTTATCTGACAGAAGTTTGACTTTAATATAATTCTCACACAAGGCCTGTTTTACCTAAATGTTAATTTAACGGCAGTCTGGTTTCGGACCTTAAGCTCGGCGTTAATTGAAGTTGCAATACACAAATCAAGAAAGTTTAGTTTAACTGGTTGTAGTGCGTGGGCAGGAGCTGTGTGGTGTTGACACCTCAAGGCCAGATCCGATTCCAATTAGAGCTTTCATTGGAATGGGTTCCCGAACTGAGAACTATTCGATCCAAAGGAAACAAAACCCAACCTGAATATCAGATTAAAGTAACATTATAAAACACCTCTTCAAATTATATAAACAAGTAGGTTGCTTCCATGGAGGTAATTAAAAACAGTAAAGCGATCTAAAGAGCAACTAAATATTTTGACCTCTTCTCAATGGTTAAGCTAACATAACCCTTGACAGAAAACAGAAAAATCGAAAACTGTTGAATAAAATGTATTAAGATGCGTCCAAGCGTTTCTGCCTTACAAGGACAAGATGACTTTTAATATAGGCCTTACCACAAATTTCATTCAGATCACTGAAAAGGGAAACATTTACAATCAATGCTTATTGTTTTTAACGACTTTTTATAAATGCTTCTGATCTCTCAGAGTGTTTTTTTGATATAAATCATTGAGAGACACAGACTGGGCTTAAAGCTGAATCGAAGCCGGTGAAACTCTCTGTATGAAGAGGAAGTACAGAGTTATAAGCAACATTGCATGCCTTCCGGGATATCCGTATTGTTTCTCTGTTTATAAAACATTTGGAGATATTTAGCACATGAGAATAAAGGTGAAGATAACAGTGATACGCGTTAAACCAACCTCTGGCATGTGGTTGTCTAATTTAAAACAAGTTTCCGCACACTAGAATGATTAAACGGTTGTGTTTTTATGCTTGCATAAAGAATCTCTCATGAGCAGGTAAGATCGATGAACTTTAAGCTATGCAAAGTAGGCCGACAAATCTAGGACAAAGACTAGTTTTATTTTATCCGGTTTCAAAAGTTTATTTGTATCCTTGGTTTAACATAACATCTCAGTCGCTTCTGATGTCCCTGGATTATTTTAGCTGTTTAATAAAAGAAGATTGAAGAATAGCCCAATTTTAAGACAAGAATAACAGATTTGAATAAAACTTATAACGAAGATGAATAATATTTTACGCGGAGGCAAACTTGTGTTGGACTGTTATATTAGATTATCAGCAAGCACCAATGTTAAGTGGTGGTTGCGGATATACACCTTGTGACAGCTTTAATTGAAGACACGCCAAACAAATCCAAAGTTTTGTTCAAACTGATAGTATTAAGCATACATGAGTTGCGTAGTTTTGAAACTTTATAGAAAGATATATTCCCATCTATAGTGTTAATCGATTACATGATATTCTTTGAATGCCCAGTGTCCGCCTGGCCGAATGTCTCTCGTCGTAAGCCATTGGAAGAAACCGGCTTATTGTTAGTTTGATTTGAAAAACAGGCTTATTGTTAGTTTGATTGGAAGAAACAGGCTTATTGTTAGTTTGATTAGAAGAAACAGGCTTATTGTTAGTTTGATTGGAAGAAACAGACTTATTGTTAGTTTGATTGGAAGCAACAGACTTATTGTTAGTTTGATTTGAAAAACAGGCTTATTGTTAGTTTGATTGGAAGAAACAGGCTTATTGTTAGTTTGATT
>JAQQZZ010111875.1:0-30332 GCA_030265115.1 Mopalia vespertina | reverse complement strand
TCTTTGATTTTTTTTTAATGTTCTCTGAAAATTGTATTTTACGTTTTTAACAGACTTTCCAAGGTGGGATAGACATAAAAATCCACTGGGATCGTTCTAATCAAAATTGGAAAAAAAAAATGAGGCACCGTTTACTAGTTCAAGGACAATTCTACTCGGTCAACTAATTTATTGAGTCTTATCATTATTGCACTTCGAGAAATAAACCATGAAAAATGCAGTCTGCTTTTTTTCTGTTGACATTTACTCATTTTGCAATATTTTTTAGAAATATTGATTGGATTTTCACCACATTCATATATATGCAATCTTTCAAGTATTCAAGCTTTCCAAAAATATATACATATATATGGTACAGATTTATATTCTTCTGCATAAGAGACTAAATACCACGGGTGTTTTGAAAATCGGCCAAGGGGTCCAGCAAGACCTCAATACAGGTTTGAAATCCACACTGAATATAGTATCCTTTTATTAGGTGAACATGCCTACAAAGTGGAAGTAACTCTGCTAAAAAGGGAGGCATTTGGTTTAAACGGTCGCCATCGGTCAGTGTTGAAAGGTATATGGTACTGGATGGTAACGAAATCAGTGGAAGAGATAAAAATGGTTGGTTGGCAACAGATACTCGAACCTTATTTCAGCATTAAACAAGACCAATGAGCGATTTCAAGTCTCCGTTGGCATATAGAATGTGTCCGTAAGTTCAGTATATCAAATAATATTGGACAATAATAGTTGGACCCATTAAAACATGTAGGTGAAAAAATGTGAAATTACAGTCTGCTCTACCTCCATGATCTGAATAAAGCTACATTGTATGATAAACTATTAAGTCTTTTGTACACTGGATCTAAACTTTTTAAGCCCCAGTCAGGAATTACAGAATGCAACTGGACCTCAGGGAAGAACAGTTTTATCAAAGTTCTTATTATACCCTCATTAAATAAAGACATATATATATTTTGAATAAATGAAGAGAGAAAAATTTGCTTGCCTATATATACTGTAGCTCAGTCGGTAGAGTGTATCCCGGTGGAGGCAAGCAAATTTTTCTCTCTTCATTTATTCAAAATATATATATAAAGATACAGAACTCTGCATCTTATTGTCTTACTGCTTTTTTGTGAAGGCCAAACACCATAAGCGATTGAACAGGGCTTCAGAAAAAAGGCACAAAATGTAGGACTGCTTTCTTGTGGTAGACGCGGTCAATGGGTTATGTGCACTGAGCAATATGTAAAGTAGCCAGGTGTCTTTTATTTTGGTAACTCACCCAGACATGCGCAGCAATGTGGTAAGCTAATTGGTCAATCAGCACACACCTCCAGCCATCATTGTTAAAATGTCTGCCACCATGAAATTTTTACGTTCTAATGTAAATTTTTGACAGTGAATAGGAATTGTAAAACAAATCGCACAAATACCAAAATTGGCATTATTTGATAGCAAATTTCACGCTCTACTAAATGCTTACATGTAGCTTCATTTCTTATGTTAACCATCACTTTAAAGAAAACAGAAAAGAACACCTGGTTGGACATATATATATATTTTTTTAATTTCGTAAAAAGTCAAACCATGAAATCTTGATATAAAAATGATGAACATAATTTTACATGCCAGTACAATCCATGGTAAAACTGAACAAAAACCACTGGCTTATTTCTCAGCGGTAGATTATGTAGAAGTCATACACATAAAATCAAATACAATTACTATACACAGAAAGGCATTGAGTTCATAAATAAAAGCTGTGTTCAGAAATTTCCTAAATGGAATAGAGACCTTAAGAGCATTCGTTGTTGAATTCAAAATTTGTACAAAATAGTTCTGAAGTAATATCAAGACAGGTGAAAAGATTGATTGCTTGATTGATTGATTGGTTGGTTGATAGATAGGTTGATTGCTTGATTGATAGATTAATATAACACAGCCATGGATATTAAACAAGAAACACATTGCCAACTGATAGCACTTCACAACACCAGCTTAGCACAGCTTGCTGGATTAATTTTGTAACCAGCACAGATTTGTTTGTTTGCAAACTTCAGGTTTTACACCATACTTAAGGCTATTTCACTCACATGATGACATGGTAACAATATTGGTAAAGGAATCCAATCACCCCTTCACCTGCGACAATGACAAAGAATTCGATTTACAGTGCCAAAGACTCCAAAACCAATGGGCTTCATGTTGTAACTCATCTAAGGGCACTAAGAAGCTCCCTCTACCAGCTTACTGTCAAAATGGAACTTAACAAAAACTTACTTAATCCCAAAATATGTCCATGACTAAGTAGATATATATATTCGTAAATTACCACTAGTCACTTTATGTCACAATGAGTGACTCCTATATGTTGTGTCCCACAATTTCATTTAGCATTATTCCCACTGATCAGTTTCACAAAGTACAGTAAACTTAAATCTCCTATAAAAGATACACATGGATACATGTGGATTCAATTGGAGAAGATATTTTTCATTCATGACAATGGTTTTAAAATGAACTGAAAATCCGAAATATTGAATCACCATGTATACATGTGTATCTTTTATTGAAGTTGTACCTTTACAATGTTGCTTGGCCCATGTTGAAAGATACCAATTTTTTTTAAAACAAGGACAACGACAAGGCAGCCAACATAACTATGATATTAGGTAACTGTCTAAACTTTCAAATGTTTTGAACTAATATTGAAAACCATAGTTTAATAAGACTTCCATTCATCAGATTTTTTTTTAGCCAAGGCAGACAACATCTGCTTAGTAAATGTTTATATAATACTTTGAATATGTGACACTATTTTTTCTGAGACAAAAACTATCTGTAGTAAACATAAAGCATTTGAAATTTTTATTCACATTGCGGACAATCAATTGAATTCATCTTGGATGTTTTACAGGCTATTTTTTTTTAAATCTTACAAAATAAACACAAAACAAGTGCGTTTAATTACTGAATACTATATCCTCAAAAACATTTACGATGAACATGCCATATATAACCTTTGGAGTACCACCCCTTTGTAAATCTGAAGTCAGTCATTTATAAAGCAGGCTAAGGCAGTCAAATCCCCCCACCACCCTCCCCAAAGTACAGGCTTTCTCTACTAGTTTGAAAGACAAGCCATTGGGAACAAAAATTTGACATTGGTCAAAATCTGGTTTAAATATTATGCATCTAACTTTTAAAAGACGGCGTCAGATTTCCTTGTTATGCCTCATAACTTATTAAATCAAATTGCTGAAGATAGGCAAGGCTTTAAAATACATGCTTAAAACCTTAATTTGGAAGTTCTGATCAAAACTAAACAGTGGGAGATTTCTTGTCACATACATGTATACTCAATAGCACCAGAGTGATTGTCAAAATTAACTTACACAGTTCACAATTTTGAGGGTTTTATATAAATGTTAACAGGCTTAAAACAATTCATAACAGCAGTTTTTCAATACACAACATTTGCCTGATTTCAGACGAGTCCTTAACATCGAGCACAGAGAGCTACTGAGGCTGGTTGCCATCTTAAATATATACAAAAAAGGTTAATTGAACTGCTCCAACCACAAAGACCACTAAGCCAGAGGAAAAGCCATTACACCAGACACTGTTAATCTAAAAGTGGATGATGAAATTTGAACACTAAAGGCCCGTTCAGAATACTAGGCATTTGTACACATGACTTTTTGTCATACTGTCATCCACTGTACTGTTTATGAATTTGGTTTTTATTTTGTTGACATAACTTAATACCCAGACGTATGTGCACAATAACAGTGCCGTTATCTAGGAAATATTATAACACTGTTTGTTTGATTCAGTTTAACATTGTATCCAAAGGGTATTTAAACTATACCACGAGGGATTAGAACACAGGCCATCTTTCTCTACGTGTAACATGGCCAACCAGCAGAATTCTTCAAGATAAACCTCAGGTCTGATATCATCATTAACTTAATACTCATAGATAACAGGAGATCTATAGTAATGTTTCCAGAGTTTCTGTTCAATGGAGATATCTCTTAGTTTAACCTTTATTCATCTCAAAGAATAGCTTATCTGTCACTGTTTTTTCTTGTTGCCATTTGAAACATTACAGTATATCATATCAACGACGATGGTTTAACCTCATGGGAAACATCAACATTAACTCAGAGTTTTATTGTCTATAATTTTGACTTCTGAACTCCGGGTATGTTGAGGTAGTAATTACTTTGCTGGATATTCTGCTTTCACTTTCACTTCTTCCTATTCACCCGGTTAAGGGTTTGTGCAAGTTTTTGAGTTCATATTTCCACTATAAGATACTTTCAGATTCACAGAGGTTGATGAAAAACATTTTAATTTCATGCCGATGCTGAACATTCTAACTGTTCAGCACTCATTACGATGGCTCTTTGGGTGTAGTGAGAAACAAATCAACCAGTCTTAAGCAGAAATTTTCATGGAAATCCAATAAAGAATACTTGACAACAGCTATCATTATACAGTACCTCCATGACAAGAGTTTAAAATAAGATCACAGAAAAAGCTAGATATCATGTCAAGGAACAAGGTCACCTCACAACAGATTTGGCTGTTATTCCACTCTGAAGTTTTGCTGTGTCAACAACATCTAACAAATGTTTAGAGTCCATGGCGAGAACATGAGCCGCTTGGAGCATGCTCTTGCGATACTCTGCGTCCAGCGTTGTTGTACTATACTGCTGTGCTAATTTCATTGCCTGGATTAGGGATGCCATGTCTTTACTCAATACTTTATGTGCCATTTCAATCTGAGAAAGAAAAATGCAATAATTAGTGCAAAAACTCCAGAATAAAATAGCAGCATATAAACAACAGTTTGAAGGAAACAATTTTGTGTCATTTGCATACCTTCACAGAGGATCAAATCTAATAGGTAGAGTATGACCCTAGACGGCTTTGTGATTCTATTCTCTCTAAAGTAGAGGCTGCTAATCAATATCAAGTAAACTCTTTTCTGTCAGATATCGTTAATGAATTTTACATTTTTTAGGCTAGGAGATGTCAATTGAATGGTCTACACATGACCAGTACTACTCTATCCTGTAGTTTAACCCAATCATGCTATTTTAAAAGTTGAGGTGACTAAGTAAAATGTTTATGGAAAACAAGGAACACATAGTCTCCGATATAAACTTTTATTGTAGAAAAAAAAAATTTGGCTTGCCTCCACTGGGATTCAAACTAGCCTCTGATATATATTTTGAATAAATAAAAAGAGAAAAATTTGCTTGCCTCCACCGGGATTTGAACTTGAGACCTTTGGGTTACAGGCCCAACACTCTACCGACGAAGCTTCAGAGGCTAACGGCAGAATGAGTCCTGAATTCTAACCCAGTGAAGACAGCGATTTTCTCTGCCTCTGATAATAAAAGTATTTAAATATTAGAACAAAACTGACCTGGCTATTTTGTTGCCCTGGTAACAGTGTAACAACATCATCCACACTTCCTAGTAAACCTCTCAATTCCAGGCCCACTGTCTGTGAAATAAAAAAAATATAAAAAAAAAAATAAATGGCAAAGACAAACAAGAATATACCTAACAAAAAATTATTGGTCATCTAAGAAAAGTTAATTTAAATACAGTTTAAATTGCAGTGTTTAAACTGTAAAAGCGAGCAATACAAAATTAATCAAAATATTTGTTCACTAATTTTTCTATTTGTTCCAAAAATATCTACTCCTAAAAGAGGGTGAAAATAATCTCTCGGTCAGAGTGACAAACATAGAAAGAATACACCCTGATGAACATGCAATAACTACCACACTTGAAATAGTTTCAAGGCATCAAAACAATTACAACTCTCCCCTGAAACTCCATACAGTATGGTAAATTACATGGGCAACTGATGACCTCCACTTTTGGTTGTGTGGGAGACTAAAGAAACTTAGTTATCTCCCTTGGGACATAACTATGATTACATCTCCAAAACACCATTAACGGGTAATATATATTCTTATTACAGTGTAAATCTGTCATATTTCATAATTAATGGTTCTTCGTTAGAGAAAAGCTACTATTTATCTACCTTGACAAGGTCGACATAGTTCTCTGCCCTTGACATATGAACTCCTCGTGACATGTCCATTACTGCTCTCACCACATTTGTTGTGTATTCGTATACCTTGTCTCCAGTTCTGTCATGATCAGCTGTCGGCCCAGGTTCATACTGTCAACAAAACAAGCATCTTAAATAGAACTGTTTGATTGACTGATTGATTGGTGTTTTATGCCATTCTTAAGGGTATTTCACTTATATGACCGCATTGTATTCCAACAATAATTGACAGATGTGAAGCGATTCCATAATGTTGGAAAGTTAATTTTCCTTCAGTGCTAAGTAAAGACAGTATTGAATAATAATAGAACTGCTGACGACAAAATTTGTCTGTGCACAAGAATGCTGTTTTCACGTCACACTAGAATGAATGGCTGGTGCTTTATTTCTCTACTTAAGTGTATTGCGACTCACAGAGTTAATAGGTACACTAATACAGCCATAACACAGGAAGTGATTTGCGGAGTTAGAAAATTAATGTTCCTCTAGTGCTTGGCATTTACTACCCTTGGCCAGACGAAGACACACTGGACTGATGGGTGTTTTTAATAGGGGTAGAAATTAATTGACATTTGCAGGATGTGTTCAGTAAAAATTTAGATGTCGACTAAATTGATTGATTGATGTTTTACACTGTGCTCAAGGGTATTTCACCTATATGACAGCGGTGTATTCCAACAATAATTCACACTAGCACAAACGTAAAATGTGAGGTGTTTTAATACTGTTGGAAAGTTAATCTTTCTCCAGACTTAAGTACAGACAGCATTGCTACTCTTCAAACAAACTTCCCTTAGCTAGAGGGCAGATGTCAAATAAAGCTTTCCACAAATTAACATTGTGTTGAACGGTCTGCAGGACAAATATTTTCAACATTTCAACCCATGATATGTCGTGCTCAAGGGTATTTCACTTATATGATGACAGTGTATTCCAACAGTAATTGACACACTCACACAACCATTAAATTTTTGGGGGGTTTTCTATGTGGGTAAATTTATCTTCCTTGTGTGCTAAATCAAGACAAGATTGTTACACTCCAAAGGAACTGCCCCAATTTACATAGAGAAGTCGCACTGAAGAATTTGACCAGTTTGACCTATATGCAAAAATGCCATGCTCATATAAGGAATAAAACACCTAAGTTTAACGGTTGGAACAGAACACTTACAGTTTAATATAATGTCTGTTTGAGATTAGGCTACACAGTGGTGTCTTATTCAACTACATCAACCAATACCACAGATACAACCCAGTGGTGAATCTGTGACAGGGTAAACAACTAATTCACATATTTGTTTTATTGGGGTATAAATTTTACTTAAGGTTATTTCACTCATATTACAGTGTGCCAGCTCAGTGAGTGATGGAGATCTTAATCACCCTCAACACCATTGGCAACAAAACAATAACAAGACAGGCATTGGGTTTCACTAAAGCTCTGAGAGCACCAGGGCAACCAGAAGCTTTCTTTTAACTTATTTCATATTCCAACTTATGTCAAAACAGAACTTGTATTTGTAAAGACTTACAGTTTTCTCCCCTGAAGCCCCTCCATTCTCCACAGTTTCACTTGAACTACTTGTTGTACTGCTACCTATAGAAAGAGAAAAGAAAATAATCGATTTCAGGTTTGATTTTTGTTTTGTTTGTTTGTTTGATTGGGATTTAACGTCGTACTCAATGGTATTTTATATTTTGTTTTGTAGTGAATAGTATTGTAATTATATTGTCTATAACAGAATTCCATACTAAATTCTTTGTATGTCTTTGTCATTGATATCTTGTGTTTTTCTCATCACAATATAAGAAGTAAACTAAATCACACACTTTTGTAAATCTGACTTACTTGAATTTCTACTGGTTAGTCTTGGATGACATTTTGGGCCTCCTGGTGCACTGGGAGGAGGGGTGTTCTCTTTAGCACTCTCAGTCGGACCATTACCAGAGTGTTTTCTCATTAGATTCTTCTTTTGGTCATCCTGTTAAAATTCATGAATAATAATTTACATGTGCCTTACAGGTGTTATTCTGCCTTTACGCTGCACACTACTGTAATATGCAGTTTAATACTCAATAATACTTCATATGAGTGAAATGATCTTTAAGTATGGGGAACACAGCCAAGTAAACAACTAACCGTGCCAATGTTGGCAAGCAAAACTACAATCTCTGGAACCACAAGCAGTTTCCCCTTAAAGAACATTACTACTAACAACTTTCATCACATGAAGCCATAATGTGCAACAATAGTAGGTGCATATGGTACTGTATAGTCAGAGTTTGATCTTAGCTTTAACAGTCTAGACGCTGGCTAGTGCATAGCTTTAACAGCTAGTATGAGTGGCTAGTGCAATTTGTGGAAAAAAGACTACCAATTTCGAACAATTCTATAATTTTTAGCAATTTTCATTGCCAGCAAGTTCATTCTCAATTGGAAACCATGGAGAAAAGTATAGGGAAGACTGATTTGACTATTTTAATAGAGGCTACTTTTTTGATATGAGAAGTTGATAACAAGTGCAGAGCTGTCGTAACTTTGTGTGGGCTAATGCAGCTTTAGAGGAACTAGCCTGATTGGCCAGTGCAGAAAACACGGGAAAAGTAATTTCAATGACACAAATTATTGTACAATGCATCCCAGGAAATGATGCAGTTTGTGATTGCCTTAGACAGAAAATGAAATTCTACCTGACTATGTTGTTTTTCTTCAGACAATAACCATTTAGCATCTTCCTCCGATTCTCTCTGCTGTTGTTTCATTCTCTGTTCTAAATGATGCTGTTCTTGGGTATCCACATGTCGTTGTTGTTGTATTGTAATATGATCTCTCATTTCACGCTCCTAAAATTAACAGAAAAAGTTGTGTCCATAATTTCCTCTTTGAAATGTATTCAGCAACTTCCTTCTAATTGTTTGACTATTGACGAAGCTTATTTCACCTTTATGACCTGGATGACACTATATTATAATAGCATACAGACACATGGCCAACAAATCACTGTCCTACTCATGTCAGTATAACACAGCAACGAGGGACACAGGGCAATGGCAGCTTCATGACAGTCACACCATGGCTCACTGGGTGGTGCAGTGGGACTCCTGAACTCCCTTGACAGAACCAATCACAGACACAAGGCTGAATTTTGACGTATCCTTGAGTTTGACATGTAGATACTAATACAACAAACAAACACACTCATCAGTATTTTTTTTGTTATGTTGGAAAAAACTTTCTAATGTCAGTGATATCAATGAAATAAACCAACCTCCTCAAGTGTGTAAACATTTCTGATGATACATAAACACACCAATAACTTACGCTATTTTTCCAACATCCACGGCTCACATATTACATATCTTTCAACATATGTTTTAAGCAGAGATGCCTAAAGGTATTAAAGCATTTGCAGTAGGCATGTTAGCGGTATAACATGTCAAATAAATATCATTAAGCAGAGATGCTTAAAGGTATTAAAGCATTTGCAGTAGGCATGTTAGCGGTATAACATGTCAAATAAATATCATTAATTGTACAGATAGAGTACAGGTAAAAAGTGCGTAGAGTTGAATGAAATTATTATATTATTTTGTTTATGATAGTGATAGACATGTATCATAGAATTTTAGGAGGCAAGGAAAAGCAATAATGTTGAAAGAAATGGAATAAATATATAAATAATTTAGAAAGAAGCAGCAATATGAGACTTGTTAAACGCGACATAAGATATAAGCAATGTAACCCTGAAATAGGAGAGAGGTCAGTTATTACTAAAATGTAAGAGGAAGTAGGCGTACTAGGTAAGGTTGCTTCATCTTGTCATATTTTATGTTACAAAGGGATACACATATTTAGAATACATGAATAAACTATGCAATACTGTGTTAGAAAAACAAGAACTTTCCAAATAGACCAGGAACATCCTGTTGCTGACCAGTGCCGCTGGTTCCTTTGGAAAGTTCTAGTTTACCTTATTCAGCTTATTTACCAAGTTGTTACTCTACTTGTAAAAATAAAATCAGCAATTGGTTTTATTGACTGTTTCACCAAACTATTGAGATTATCAGAAGTAAAATTATAATCCAGAGTTACATTAGTTAAGCAAGGCAAGCTATTCAGTGGATTAACAAGTTAATAAGACTCACATGCACACTAAGCGGGCGCCGCGAGGAAGCAGGGCTAGGAATCACAACTGAATGGCGCGGAGACGCTACCTGTCGCTGTAGAGGTGCAGGATTCTGATTTTCAAGGCTCTCCCGCTCGGCGATATATGCACCTGCCGTGTACCCTGCGGACTGATACCCTGAAGATGACGACACTGCAGAAGGAATGCTTATTGGGACATTTGGCGGGACTGGTTGTGACAAAGGTTTAGGAATTTGGGCGTATCCAAGCGATGAAGGGAAGTAACTGTTGTGAACTGCAGGACCACCAGGAGCTACTGTGTTAGCTTCACTCGTTGCTTTGCCATGGTTGTTAAAAGAACTGCCAGCATTTTCAAAACTGGAAACTGGTGTACTGTGGCCGACTGGTAGATTGGAGGTGCTATTCCATGCTAATTGTTGTGGCATGGATAGGTTATTGTTATGGCTAAGGTTAGGGGTTGACCCAGTGGCAACTGGAAAAGGTGGTCGGGTGGGCTGAAAGACAAAAGGTAGTTTTAGAAAAGGCTGGCAACAAAATCTGTTCATTTACATGAATACATGTACCACAATATACTGATATTAATCTTTTTATGACCACTTATCTTAAGGGCAGACAAAGAAAGCTGTGTTCAAAAATAGGACTACAATTTAGTTTGAAATATTTGCAGAAATTGGGCTTATTCTAAAGTTTGTTTTTTTCCAGCTACTTGTAGATCAACTTGTTATTTGCATTATCTTTTGAAAACTACAGTTATAGTCAAGTCATAACCAAAAGAGCTAATGTAGTTGCTGGTTTCTCTAACAAATAGGTACAGATAGCAAAGATAATTTTTTTTGTAATTTATGTCAAAATAATAAATAAGAGCATCCGGAAATGATCATTGGTGTAAAAAAAAACTGGCTATGTTTGACAATCAGAGATCAACCTATAAATGTCATGCTGCACTAGTTCATCTTTTTTTTGATTGTTGATTGAACCTATTCATCCATCATTTTAACAAGGATGTTGCGAGTTTATAGAGCTGTATCGATATCTTACCTTGGGTGGAGCTGATGCTAGCTCTTCGTCAGACCCATTAGACACTGAAAGAGAGAGAATAAGGTCTGTTGAGTGGGAATGGTAAATGGTAAATACAGTAATTTGTAGAAATCAAGAATTAATTTGGAAACACTTAAAAATCATGAAGAGCATTTGCATAACGGGAGATCAGAAATATATGACGATTTCAATGTGTGTCTATTTCAGTTGGCCAAAAATTGATTGATTGGTGTTTTACACCGTGCTCAAAGGTATTTTCTTTATGATAATAGATGATAGTAGATACAAACAGTAATAGCCACACTACTTGGCATAACATAACCATAAAATGTAAAGCAGTGTGCCAAAAGGTTTAAGATCCTAAAGTCTACAGATCTGGTTTAGAATATACCTTCCCCTCACACAAGTGGACTTTAGTTGACTACATGTTCTTTCCTGGAGATTGTTTGTTTGATTGGGGTTTTACGTCGTACTCAACAGTATTTCACTTATATGACGATGTGCCAGCCCAATGGATGAATGAAACCACCCTCGACACACTGGCAACAAACAAAGACAAGACGGGACAAATACAGGACGCAATACAGACACCAAAAACAGATCGGCTTCCTGTTCCCCTTTAGTTCTGAGAGCACCAGGGCAACATGAAGCTCCCTACAACCACCCGCTCTTTCCTTGAGAAATCAAGCATGTCTGATTGGTCAAGGGATAGGGTGTATACACTCGTGTAAGTAACTCAAGAAGCGGATTACTACTTGGACATATATGTAATTATGATTACATCTCTCCTCCGTCACACCAAAAATGTATTTAATCAAAAAACAGAAACCGTCTCACAAAATTAGTTTTTTTAAAAGCTACTTTAAATTCACATGAGCTACTTGATGCATTTCTTATTTTTAGATGCTTTGTTAATTATTTCAATCCCAACCTGGAAGAGTAAGTAGAAGTCTAGAAGTAACTATAAAAATATCAAATTTAAATGTTCTTCCATAAAATCAGAATGGTGGTGCAGCAACACAACATGGAAATAAAATTTTGCGATAAGGCCAAATTTTGTTCAACCATGTCTCTTTAAATCGCAGGGCACTTTCAATGGCACCTCATTATTGAGAAAACAACAGCGCCTTGTAGCGGAGGTAAACAATGGTAAGACAGAAAGTTATAATGTACTGAACTATTTATTTTATTATCAGATAATCCTACCCCAGGAGATAGCCTGCACTCTACGATTATCACGTCTCATTTCTTCCTCTTGCCTCAGTCTTTCTTCTAATAACGACTCCCTGTAAACAAAGATATAAATAATCAAGTATAAAATCATTTTATAAATAAGGAATTCAAAAAGCTACATACAGATGTTTATTTCAGTGTAAAATACAAGGAGTAAAGGGCTGTTCAACATTTGTTTATTTTGATCAAATACATTGAGAACAAACAATTTCTGTGTTGGGCTAAATGCAATTGTCCTGCGCCATTGCAGAAAAAAAAAACCCATTTGTTAACAGGGTATTTCACTTATATGACAATGGGTTGTCCATTTCACACTGTTCCTTGCTTAAGTACAGTGGAAACCCAAGAGGAAACCTCGTAAAAACCTCCCTGCAATTGCTGGAGCCACAACCTATGATCCTGCAGCATTGCAGAAAAGAAGAACATATGTTTGGTGGTTACTGACTACACCAAGTGTATTTACTCATATGAAGAGAAGTGTATTTTACTCACTGTAAAGTCTGTTTGAGGTTAGAGAATGCTGGTCTCTTGGAGGGTTCATATGACCAGCACATACACATGAGATTATAGAGCCCTGGTGGACAGCCAGGAGGAAGAGCTAACCTCTCACCAGCCTCTATCTTTCCTATCACATCATTATTCTTCACTCCCTGGAATGGCTTCACCCCGTACATTAAAATCTCCCATATACAAACACCTAAACAACAACAACACATTATGCATATTATTATTAATCATTTTTCTTACAATATAACTATCACTTCAACACTTGTGGGATTTTTGTATTTTCAATAAATATAAGAATTTGGTGTCACTTATAGAAATGAGGTAACAATAATTGATTGGCCCCACAGTGCAAATGTTGGGAAGTTCTGTGTGGTATTTGTCTTACTTAAAATCCAACACTGAACAAGTATTGTATTCAAACACCTATCCATTTATTTGAAACTTATTTAACATAAGGGCATAGCTAAAGAATAGGGTTTTCCTTCTCAGGAGTAAGGACTTCTGTGACACTTGAAGCCTGAAGATATCAATCATGCTGTATAACAGTTCTGACATCTGCATGAAGAGACAGGCAGTAGTTGTGTGTACATGTACCTACCAAACATCCAAACATCACTAGCAGTAGTAAACCGTCGGAAGTTTATTGATTCTGGAGCCATCCATTTTATGGGCAGCTTGCCTTTGGAAGCTGAAACCATAAGAGATAGAAGTGTTAATTTTGAAAATGATTAGCTAATAAAGGAGGCCTCAGATTTGCTTGTTTGTTTGTTTGATTGGGGTTTAACTTCGTACTCAAGGGTATTTCACTTATATGACCATGTGCCAGCCCAATGGGTGCAGGAAACCACCCTCGACAACACTGGCAACAAACAAAGACAAGACGGGACAAATACAGGACACAAAACAGATCGGCTTCCTGTTCCCCTTTAGCTCTGAGATCAAAAGGGCAACATGAAGCTCCCTCAAACCACCCGCCCTCAGATTTGCATACTGCTTTCCTCCTTATATGTACATATTTTGCTGCTTATGCTGCAGTCAGCACCCAAATTTGAGTTCACCAATCATTATCAATCCATTATTTCCTTGGCAACAAAGATGGATGATATAAGTGCTGCCAAGTACCCAAAATATATTATAATTGACTGTTTTCAAGTGTTACAAAAAGCAACAAAGACACAAGTAAACATTTCACTGGGAGAAACAATGGCCATTTTCGTAACCATTTGCATTTAAATTGATTGGGCAATATTACAAATATAATCTGTGTCAATAACCAATTTTGATCCGACAAAATGTGTAAATTAAGTCCCATTATTTAAAAAAGTGTAAGACTCAAAGTTAAGCAGAATTTTTGTAATACAGCATTTACCTTTATAATAGCACTGTTCTTCGACCCATCTAGACAGCCCAAAGTCTCCTAATTTAACAGTGTCATGGGCAGATACTAGAACATTACGAGCTGCTATGTCCCTGAAGGAGTAAAAAAAACAGAGTAAGACTACATGTATATTAAAACATTGAACCCTGTCTTAGTCAAATCAAAAGGGGTTAGAAATCTGACTGCTTTCTGCTATACAAACAAATGTTCTTTCCAAACTGAAAGGGCAAGCAACTTGATCTCATGATTTCCCATATTTGATTACTCTTAAAGTCAGTATATATTGGAATATGCTATTTTGAATATTGATAGTGAAATAGGTGGGAGTTACATAAGAAATCTTTTTAGATGTTGACATTTAAGAGTTCTGTATTTTATTGCGATGCAGTATTGTTACAAACATGGCAAAATGGGGATGATTAATGTCAAGTTATTTATTGCACAAAATTGCATGAAAACTTTTTTTATACGAAGTTTAGGGCATGTGTAAAGAGAGACATCTATATTACAGTGCAGTAGCCAAAACAAAAAAAATCAAGAATATTATAACCGCATACCTATGTACAAATTTTTTACTTTCCAGGTAAGAGAGAGCTGTACTCAGTTGATAAGCATACATGATTAATGAAGTGAGGTCAAGACGATGTACATTGTTCTGGAGATACGCTCGCATCTGAAGTAGAGAGGAACAGCACATTATCATCAATACAGTAATGAAATATATAAATTATTAATAAATTTGTTTATTGGGGTTTATTTCATATTTAAGGGTCTTTCACTTTTATGGTGACAAACCATTCACTTCGTACTCTGCCTTACTTAAGAACAGTGGAAAACAGGAGGGAAACCTCGTAAAAACCACTCCAGTCATTGCTGAAGTCCACTTGTGTGACTTCCTTATCCTTGTTTGTTTCAAAATTGTTTCATTTATATAACAAAATATGTACTACTTAAGCCACTTACAGCAACATTGATTTGAAAAAAATCTACTTTTCATTTAGGAGACTTGACTTATTAAAAATTTTATAATAGTGTGTAAAAATACAAGAAATATGACGGTCCATTTCAACATTAGTTTGCATTGAACTCTTTCTATAATTTGATAATTATACTGACCTCGCCATGCCTAGCAAGCTCCATGACAATCCACACAGGGGAAGTTTCAGAACAAATACCTATCAGCTTGACAATATGGGGGTGATCAAACTGTCGCATTATATCTGAAATATTATACAGTGAAATGTAAGTACAAAATATGGGCGTGACCCAAAACTTGTCTGCTGTGTGATAATGTAAAATGACCGATAAATGAACTTTTAACCACGTTTTATATTAAAAAAAAAAGAAAGAAAGAAAAAAAAAGATTATTCTTGTAAATACGAGCAATTTAGTATGTGACTGGACTGACCCAATGATTTGGCCTGATCATTCAGGGTATAATTCCAGACAAATACACCATTAAGCTTTGTTTAATCAACATTCCTTCTGGATGGATGTCTATTCTAAACTTAATCAATATAATGTTTTAATAGTTCTCCATTAAACAGGTGGCTGATAATTATATGACAATTGTGAAAAGGCCTAATCTATCATTCTTGACTTACATGCTTCTTCTAAGAATTTTTCTGTCATGGTATCTTCGTTGTCTTCTTTACATGTTTTTACAGCTACAGGAACTTGTTCAAAATCCTAAATCAAAATATCCAGAAATGTGTATCAGAGGGAAATTTAAACAAATTCATAACTTAAAACATAAACAATTTAAATTATTTAATAAAGTGTGACAACAGTCAAACCAAGCACATAAAAATCAAATGTATTTATTTGGGTTCCAGCTAAATTGAAGTTATTTAAAGCTGCGTTACCCAAACTCAGTTAAGTCTGTTTCATTCAATCGACTGCATCACACCTAACCCTTCTACACTATCACATCTGAGCATAGGAGTCTTGAACTTAAAACATGTATCTACCGAAAGACCCCAATTCAAACATGCACAAGGAAAACTGTATATGTTCTATTAACATTGAGTACAAGTGCTCAACAAATCCTGGTTTTGTCCTATAACTCTGAGGTGTGTTTAGTTCATTGGAGTTTACACCATAGGTAAGTTTATTTCACTCATAAGATGGAGTGCGTCAGATGGGTGAAGGAAACTGCCCGCACCAAACAAGTTCAAGACAGGACAGCAAAAGACTCAAAAACAGTTGCACAAACAGGAAGCTCCCTCCCACTATTGTATGATCGACTATCACGGCTCTATAAAATAGGATACCTGACTATTTGTAGTCTGTGCTTACCTTATCATAAAACACTCCTTTATACACGTCTCCAAACTGACCCTCTCCTAGTATCTCAACCAGCTTAATGTTCTCTCGACAAATCTCATAATTTTTGGCTGTAAAAAATACAGTTTACACGTATATAAATATAGTGATTGTGTGGAATGTGGTTATTTTAAAAAAGTATCTTTTTCTTTAACTCATTATTATTAACAGCATTGACTTAACTTAAATGTTCCATCATCTCAGATTCTCTTAGGACATTACAAATCACGAACATATTTCTCTTGAAATTTTGTGCAATTGTTACATTTCTGCCTAAGAAATTTGAATTACATAACTTATTTCCTGCAGATATGGGACTTTATAAAACGAAAACAAGAATATATACTAGTTAATTAAGGAACAGCTGTGCGATGATCAGGGATGATGTACTGTATATGATAGTTTTAAATACATTGAAACACAAGAAGGAATGAACACTGACGAATATGTATGAAGTGATTAACTGACTGGCATTGATTACAAGTAAGTCAATTCATATAATGCATACAATACTGTCCTTAAATATTACCGTTTGGGTTATATAATAATACAATGTAAATGTAAACTAACTAGTTTTTAAGTATTATATGTTTGAAAACAGGTTCACTGGCATGCTTATTGCCTCCAATCAAATATGAAATCATCTTGATTACATAAGCTTACCACACTTAATATTTGAGGAAATTATTGTATGCATGTATTCAAACATAACCAATATAATATATATAGTATACATGGATAGATATGCTTTATCCATTATACATGTTGAATGCATAGTAACCAAGATGCAGTCAGCTATATTTCTAAATGATTATAATATTATACATGTATATTTATCACACTTAAAAATAGATAAACCATATATTTTTATGACAATTATTGAACTGTACAGAATATATTTTAACTAAGTCGTGTTTGTGGAATTTTACATATATAAAACTTGGGTAATTTCTGGATAAAACTCCACTTATTTTGTGTTTCTGTGCTTCTCAAAGAATAAGATCTGCCTTTACCTACATGAAAACTCATGTTCGTTCTGCTCAGAGAGTTAGGGCTCTGGCCCTGCTACCAAGACCTGAATTCGAATCCCGATGGAGATAAGCAAAAATGTCTTTCTCTACATTAAAAATATATTGAACTAAATTCTCAGACAACCCAACCCATAAAACAAATTTGTGGGTAATTCTCCATAAGAATACACATATTCAATGTTTCTCTGTAGTGTTTCTAGTAGAGAAAGATTCTCAGCCTTAACCTGGAAGCAAATTCCTGGTCAATCTGCAGTGAGCCTTTGAAGCTCCTGTAGATGGTTAGAGGACTGGCCCTGCTATCCAGAGACCAGAGTTTGAATCTCGGTGGAGGCAAACAACTAGTGTTCACTGTTCAGTCTGCTAAAGCAGTGCCCAGCTAGATTTGTTTGATGGTTTTTGGCATATGTAATGTTATGTAAGTAGCCAAATGTTTGAAGCTCGAGTGCTCGTTGTGAGACAAAGTTAAAATTCAAATTAAGTAAAGTGATAAAAAATGCAGGCAAAAGAATAATGAATGATGCAACTTATACTTAGTTATGAGTCAAATTTATCTGATTAATTTATATACCTGAATCAATCAGTTTGATTGGAGTTTGATGCCATACTTAAGGTTATTCCACTGACATGACGATATGCCTGGCTAATGGGTGAAGGAAGCCATCCACTAGGCCAATGGCAGCAAAGACAGGGAATCATGATAAACAAACAGATGCGACAACGTAATGGTTTCTAATTGTCCTTTAGCTCTGAGAGCAGTGGGCAACAGAAAGGTCCATCCCAATCCCAAAAACTGAATACAAGCACAGCGCTTAAAACTGTGTACAACTTTATTTTTACAAATATTTATATCATGCCGCTCCAAATAAATATTTTTAAGTAAGTCTATATTCAAACACAAAAATTGCATGCTGTCAGTCCACAACAAAAATGCAATATAAAATAAAAAGAAAACAATCTCTGGAAAAAAGAGTATGTAGATAATTGTGTGAAAAGTTAATGGATGCAACTAGATTTATTATTGGTTCTAAAAGCAACCTCAGATGTTTTTTTAATGTATGAATAATTTAACACATTTAATTAATTAATTTGTGAGACATAAAGAAGTATATGAATGTTCTAAATTGAAATGCATTACTTGAATCAGATTTACGATAATATGCAATCACGGCAAACAGGAAGTTTCTTTCATGCCACCTAGTGGACAATTGAATAAAGGGGGAAATAACTCACACTTTAACTTGGCAGATGAAAGATCAACCTCACCAGTCAACAGTGACTGGGTTAAAATAACTGCAACTAAGGGGAACAAATTCTGGGTACAATTGTTAACATTTGGCGAGAAAAACTATCCCTCAACATGTGCTTTATATATTGATAAAAACACATCTACAAGCAATACAAAAGATTGAAAATGCTAGTAAATGTTGAGATTTGTACTCAATTTGAAAAAACGCTTATTAGTTAATCTTCTTGCTGAAATAGGTAGAATTTGCAGAAAAAATAATGATGTAGAAAACGTCTAAAGACTTACGTAACTTAATCAATGAGAGAAGCCTTAAATATTTAACATGATTTATTGGTATACAGTTGCTGGGTTTCTGACTTTTATTATTGTCTCTGTTTATTAAGGCCACAACAAGTCTATTTGAGGTCCTAGAACTACTTCCTTGACCATTTTTCAACATGTTAAATTACTACCTCATAAAAGGGAAAAATCCACAATGTACTATGTATGTAAAAACCATTAAGATATGAAAAGTGCCTCAAGAATTAGAACATTTGATAAAAAACAAACGTCAGATGGGTGGCTTGATGTTATTTCAACAATACTAAGACTATGCACCTTTGGGTTTAAAAATATTCGTCAAATTTCCATATCAGAACAGCAAGGTATAAACTAATTAGGAATAGGGGACTACAAAAAATAATCAAAACGTTAAAAATAAATCCTACTGAAATGAAAGGAAACAAAACTAAAAAATTTTGAACATAACTTAGAATAAGTAAAACGACTGTCTAAATGAGAATCAGTGTGAAGGTCATTGTTGACAAGTCTTACCATCAGGGGTGCTATAATCGCCTTCCTCTTCTACTATTTCAGCGTAGTCAGATACCCCTGCAACGGAGAGCACAAGATGGCAGCTGTTCACCAAAATGCAAACAATCAAATCATGCCCCAGTGCCAACAAGTGATCGTGTACATGTCATTCAGATGGACACAGGAAATTGTAGTTGCCCAGAAAAAAAGCACTGATTTTGAAGTTTAATTTTGAAAGAAAAACACTCATTATGACATTTATATATCGTTCATTCTATAAATAATATAAAATTGTAATGTCTTGAAACTCAATGTTATTTCTTTGAGCAACAACAGAAGGATGACGAAATGATGGTCACACATGATATTTCAAAACTATTGTAAGAACAGTTAAAAGTGAGAAGAACAATTCAGCCATCAATGACCAAAGCAATAAAGAGAGATCAAATCACATGCTAAATCATTACCAAACAGTCATCCTTAAAATGTAGCAAAATTCAGTAATAACTGCATTCCACTGGATGAGGACAGAGGGTATGGGCAGCTCTGAACCAATCAAAGACAGGGTTACAAGTACAAATATGATAATTTGAAAACAACAAGGAAATGATTGGCTTATTTCGTCTACTTCTTGTTGATAGATGGACAATATCAATGTTTCGTGTTATAAGAGATGTGAAATTGAAGGACGTCACAAATTGGTGTGCACACAATTTTTAAAATAAATTAAAAAATGTGCTGATATAATGTCAATCTTGTAAATTTCCATCCAAAATAAATTCTCAACAATTTGAATTTTTATAAAATATTTAATTAGACACCTCATTAATTGTAGGTTAATTTTACACATAATAGTAACATATTGTAAGAACAAAGTACAATTACTTGAAACCTTCCCATTATTTTTGTGCCGTCCTTCAATGAATGCATGAATGAGTGTGTTGTTACATGTACATAATGCTGCAAAGAAGGGAGATAACTCACGATCAGTTGGGCTCAAAGGCTGCATAGGTTTAGCATGATTCACTGAATCAGAGGCTTTGTGTGAACTGAAAAAGATATGAATCATTTTTACTATTTACACATCAGCAAAAACATTACAAACCTTACACTTATCGAGTTTCATAATTTCCAAGTAAATAACAAACAAAAAGTGACTATTTCTAAACAGATTTTTCAGTAGTGTCATTGCTTGCCCTTTTTGTGTGTAAAATGTTAATTCAGTTTATCTTCTTAAATCAATGAGATGTTATGTACTATCTTTTAGATCGGAGGTGAAATAAAAATCAATCAATGAAAACTTTAGTAATCAGGACTTCATGCAAACATGGCCAAAAAGAATGGCATTCAGGGTGAATTTCCACAAAAGGTTTAATTAAACCAAATACACCAACATTATATATATTTTTTAAAATATTTAAAGTACTCAACATGTTAGTATATCAAATCTGATAAATTGAATATAATAAATTTTTAGGCCCTTTCAAATCTCTACATAATTCTCGAGTGACGTTAATGTGTCCACCATACCTTGATCTAGGTGTTCTTGGAATTGTTTCTCCTGAAAGTAGAAAAAACAGACATACACAATTTATACACTATTAATGGCAAACAAAGAATAGAATAATATCTTGGAAATTAACCCAATACAAAACTCTGTATTTTTTTTACTTCTAAAACAGAGTTGAAACTCTAACATGCTTCCATTTATACTTTTTACACAGCTGGCATGAACATTGTATTAATCTAACATGATCTATGATGCACTAAATGATTACAAATGCTTAAACAGGTATGCAAGCCAACTATATACATGTGTTTCAGCTATTACCAAAATACAAACATACATGTATACTGATCATTGCTAGATTAATCCATTCTGGAGTCTTTTAACATAGTATAATCCACAGTATACAATACTCTTGTAATGCAAGACTATTCAGATCTAATTCATTCTTCAATTTAACTATTGTTGACCAATACTTAGCTAATTCTACTATCTGTGAACTCCCCATGCAAGATCATCTTGAATAGTCTATACACTATTTCTACTGTTTTCTAAACTACATAAACTTATATTCAGTACTATACACTATTCTACTTCTACTGTTTTCCAAACTACATAAACTTGTATTCACAAAAGTAAACAAAACAATCACAAAACTGATCAACTCTGTTTTAACAAACATGCAGGTGCTAAAATAATGCAATGACCCCCAACACATTATTTTATCAAACCATCAACTTATGTCCACATTTCCAGGCACAGATTGTTTATTCTGGTGGCAATATTTGAAAGCTCTTTTTTCATTTATGCGTAAAAACTGAATAAGCCCATTCTCTTATGAACAGCTTTTATCCACCATGCAGAAAATTAGTGGTGATTTATCATGCATTTTATTCACATTAAACCAGGTTTGAAGATAATAGTCATGGGTATATTTGTTGTAACTTCAGTTTAAGATCTTCAACCTGTAAGTTCAGGGATTGATTGAGGTCGTTTTCAATTATAATATTGGGTCCCTCAAATTGGAGAAAATCTCAAGATTTCAAAATTTAGCTATTATTATTTAAATTTTTAATCAAACTCTTATTTAAAAGAAAGAAAGTTTTAGTGCCATTTTTGTTTCAATCACAAAAGTAATGCAAAAATGCCAGTAATTCAGATTAAAAAATAAAATTGACTAAAATATACATGTAATAAAGGGCTTAGGCAGAGGGGTGTCCACCTCTCCTTTGGTCACTCTGAATTGAACAATTGCTTCATTTGGACACCCTGTTTTAAGAAAATTTAACATTCAGGAGATAGGGAAACTGTAAAATTTAAACACCCAGTTACTTAAAAAGTGAAGCCATTTTGGACACCATACTTTTAATTTCGGGTTAAACCCCTGCATGTAATTGATGTATTTTCTTCTTATTTGGCTTGGGTTTGTATGGAATACAAGAAGCTTCGTTTTTAAACTTTAGATACGGATGTCAAACTAATCAAGGACGCCTTTGAACTAAAAAAAATGGATATAATTTCTATTCTTTCTTGAAAGCACACAAACAAAAGCTAATCCCAGTGGTTTTCTAATGCCTGGAAGAGATAAAAGCTGTATAAAGTTTGTTAGAAAAACATTTAATTCTGTTTTAAGCACAAACATGTATTAAAGAGTTTAAATTCTTTAAAGTCATGGGGCTGTATGTGTGGGAATCTTTATAAACAATTGAGCTACCACGGATCTAACATATTCAAATCAAAGGGCCCCACAAATATAATTTTATTCAATTTTGCTTAATTTAAAAGGTTAAAAAGTGCTTGCAAGGAAGAATGGAAATTATAACCCTTAGTCATAAAAGGGTACCCAAGAAAGGACTTCAATCAATCCCTGTAAGTTTCTAATATTCTTATAAGTTGCTTTCTTCATTTTGATAATGTAAATGTACATGTAGAATTGATGAGTTGATGACACTGCTGCCGTGCTGTATAAGAAGCCATGCTTTGCATTGATGCTAACATCCAGTCTTCCGACTGTAAAATGAAATGATAATTTTTTCCTAAATTTTGTGTCTTGGATTTTTTTTTTTTTTATCTTCTAGCACCAGTTGGTTATTTCACTCATATAATGGTAGTGTCTTCTATGCCCCCAGGGCAACTCCATGACCCCAAACTATTGCCTCACTGATATGACTGATGACACACAGTCTAAACAACATGTGCATCAATAGTTGCCACATGGTCAACCAGGGTTGTCCAAATATATCATTGATTGACTGGTAGTTACGCCTTGCTCAATGCTATTTCAGTTTCACATATCTGACAGTAGTGTACATGAACAGTCCCTTCCACACTAACAAAAGTTACACTACCAGACAACGTCCAGTAATAAGCACTCCACAAGGCAGAAACAATTTCTCTTATCAAGGGCATAAAGCAGACTTCACTGGAGTGCAGGCCCCTGATCTATTGGTCACAAAATAGACAATACAATTGGGACATCATTCCGGTAGCCTCTACAAGTAGTAACATGTTATACCTTTCCACTACTACATGTACATCTAGTGTTATACGTGAAACAACACTTATAATTGAATTAAACCTTATACTTAAGGGTATTTCACTTATATGTTGTGCACCAACAGTTACATGATAAGCAACAACATATATGGTTTGATTTCAAAACTCCGGTTAAAACATCACCATAATAAATTTTTCAGGAACATGTTATGATATAAAATGATACCAATTTGCAAAAGTAACTCTTACCATGGAGATTTTAAAAGAACAAAAAAATGCATCATGCAAGCCATACACATTAATCAATAGAAATTATGTGACTTATAAAAATGCAGATGATGATGGCTTCCAGCTAAATGTATTTAATGTTAATATGAGTACTAAACAACAACAACATGCTAGTGCTTCAACATAACACTGATGGTGAAAAATGTGGGGAACATTTGAACGATAACTGTAACATGGGCAGAGTGTGTAACACCAACCTTGATCAAGGAGAGAATGCTCTATGCTGAAAGCTTAACAATAAATAAGAATATCTCATTTAATTTGCTAATAAGTAACATTTTAGCTTTATAGCTAGATTTTTTGTGCCATTTCTTTTCCCGAAAAGTAGATAAATAGAATGGTTCTTTCGCTGTAAACAAAATAAACTATTTCCCAAAATTTGGACTAAAGTTGAAAACTGATAAGTGAAAAAGCACACATGTAGGTCACTAAACTAAATATAAAAAATATTTATTTTTCTTATATACAGGAATGGCAAAAATTGGAAATTATTTTGACTTTGGGAAGAAAACCTACTGTTCATACACCCTTAAGACTACAGTACTCCACTGCAAAATCTAATTCTATCGGCCTTCCATGGTATAGTGCACTCTACGCTCTACCTTTTTGTGATTTATTAGTCATTACATACATAGTTATCAGCTAAAACTAAAATATCATTAAAGTTCTGATTTAGTACACAACAAAGATTCTCGATTAATGCATGACCATCATATTTTATGCTGTTACACTGTATATCTATAGTTATTTTACAACATTTATATATATTTTCAATGCAATGAAAGAAAATTTTGCTTGCCTCCACCAGGGTTGAAACTTTGGTAGCGCATTAACTATCTGAGCTAGAGGGGCTCACGACAGAACATGTAAAGAAGTTACTTATTGTTCATGCTTGACCGTGTTTCACAACCTTTTTTCTCCAGGTCAGTCTATTGCGAGTCTCTATAGCTCAGCGAGTAGTGTTGGCCTGGAGGTCCCATAATCCATCCCCACTGGGGAAAGCAAAATTTTCTTCATCTACATTTACAAATGTATTCAGTAAAATATATATAATCTATTTATTATTAACATCACTTGACTAGAATGTGTAGAATGCCAGCCAAATGGTGAAGGAAACCACCATGACAGGGGAGTGGCAATGAATAGTGAAAAGATACAAGACATGTTAAGGATGCATAATATAAACATAGCACAATAAATCAAGATGGAAATTTACATTTCCACATGTTCAAGACACCAAGTCAGCTTGAGTTTTCTCTTATGACAGAGTTCACCAAGACACAGTAAGATCAGTGGTCACTGGTACCAGTGGGACTTTGCATAACGGGTAAATGGGAAAATCTGTTTTGTGGACAGAATCTTCAAAATCAAATCATAAGAAATAAATTCAGAAAAACGTGGACTAGAGTAGACTATGGGGAAATCCTATATAGTAGATTTTGCACATGGACAGAGGAAATTTTTAATTCTAGAAAGGAAACAACTTATGGAGACAAAGCAGGGAAAAATTATTTACATAAATTACGAAGTGAGGAATTCATGGGGGATAGGGCGAGGGGGTTAACGTCCTTAAGGGTATTTCACTCATATGATCATGTCAGATCAGGGTGTGAAAGAAACCACCGTTGGCCCCACTTAAGAAACAGAAATAGGATGGAAAAATCACAAGACACAAAAGCAATGAAGCAACAACAAATCACCTTCTGGTTGCGTCTAAGCTTTGGGAGCACTGTTGCCATAACCATGAACAATGGTAACTAATCATTTACACCTTCTGGTTGCATCTAAGCTTTGGGAGCACTGTTGCCATAACCATGAACAATGGTAACTAATCATTTACACCTTCTGGTTGCGTCTAAACTTTGGGAGCACTGTTGCCATAACCATGTCAGAACAATGGTAACTAATCATTTACACCTTCTGGTTGCGTCTAAACTTTGGGAGCACTGTTCCCATAACCATGATTAATGCGAAATATACTGACTTTATGACAGAGACTGCTACATATATCATGATATGTACACTAAAAAAGTAACAAATGACCAGACTCACACACTTACCTTTTCTGCACCATAGTGTAGCACGTGTGTCATGTGTCAGCTGACAGTACCCGTCAATCAAATCGGCAATGTCTTCTGCATCCATCAGCGTAAAACATGTAATCATAAGAGGTTCTGATGCCCCAGCTATCTTCAACTGTAAGACCCCCTTCTGGTCGCCTTCCAGAGCATGTGTCTGTATGGACTGGACTTGTGTAAAATCAGCCATATGGGTCGGCTGCAATGGTTAAAATTACAGAACAATGATGTTAATTGTGGAGTAACTCAAGTGCCATGTTCTTGAATGTTGCAGTTCAGATCTATAGTAAAATGTACAAGCAGGCCATTCAATTCATAAAGTACTATTTTCCTGCATTTACATAGTTCACATAAAAAGGCAAACACATGCATAGAAATAACATAAAAATATATATTGGTTAAATAAAACAAACCACTTGACAAAACACACTTGATAGCTTCCGTCATCAGTGTATACATGTAATTTAGAATCCACTTAAAAAATGCTGGGTTCAGAATGTTGGCAGAAAGTGGATGTTAGAGGAAAGTTTAGGTGTCAACAGGTGGTAGAACTGGTTATAACTTTAAATCTGATTAAATAAATACCTACATCCTGCTTAAAATCAAAATATTCAATCTGAAGATCTTAATATATTTGTACAGATGTTTGCCATGTGTTACTTATTTATAAAAGGGTTAATCCGAAATATGTTAGGACACTGGTATTAAAAGAACGATTATTGATTGGTGTTGAATGCAATACGTATCAAGGTTTAATTTAAAGATTTCAAAAGTTCCAGGTTAATTATATTTTTATAAGCATATATTTTCACGCGTATTAAAAAGTCACCAAAACTAAAACTTGTAGCGATTAGATTATGAGTAGTCCTGTGATTTGGACAATAAAACATAACATAGTAGCAAACGGGAACTACAATGAAATTAGCCTTTTGGGGATGATAAGCAACTGGTATTTATCTCGTGCCTCACAAAATATTACCTCCATACAAATAATACTGTACTTCAATAATTTATACATTTATATACTTAATAGATTACAATACAAACACATCACAAATGGATAGGCTTCGTGTTGCTTCTGTACATGTATATTCCCTACAGTAGCTGAGCAACAGGAACCCCTCAACTGCCCCTGTGTGTTCTATTATTACCTATAAACAAGGTCTTGGAAACAAATTTATAATTCAGAATAAATATTTTGTCAATGGAGTTAGACAAAGGTGTGATTTTGACATGACACAGATCTGTTTTATGTAGGCTTTCATTACCATAATCATAGTGTTATAGCATCAGGCACTCTTTTGATTCATTATCTTACCGTGAGAGCTTTTTCTGTTAAGTAACTTATTCCAACATCAGGTCCTACTACCAGGTCTAATGAAACACTCCAACCAGACTACAACAACAACATATGGACCAAACATTGGACTTCACATTTATTATACAGATACTGGCAATCAAATTTGTTGTCCTATACATTTTTCATGTTTCAATACACCCAATCTGTAAGCGGCAAACATGTCTTTGAAATTTATTTACAGCATGACATCACTTCAAATGTTCATAACAGCATCATTGTTCAAAAAGAATTTTGTAAGAAATTGATAATTAAAAATTATTATAATAAATGTACTGAGGAATTTATAAATATGGCCGTAACTTTATTTTACTATGTATGAAAATTCAAATGATGACCTTAACTTAGCAACATTCTAACTCTATACTCACCCCTAAGGCACACTTATATCTCTCCTGTTTAAAATCAAATACTGTTGAAAGCGTGTCAAAGAACTTGTAGACACACTCAGACTCTGAGAGGTTAGCATACTGTTTAAAATGATGTTGGATTGCCTTTCGTAACTGTTTTGGCTGTAAAAATAACAACACATTAAAGATTTATGGATGACCATACATTGCACTTGTTTTAAATAGTTACAGATATTTTTTTTTAAGACACACAACTTTTCTAACAAAGTTTGAAACTTCTTAGAAACCTCAGATTGATAAATAAAGGAAAAGTCGCCAAAGAATTAAATACATTTTATTCTCCATAGTTAGTGAAGACTTGGTTGGGTATTTTACTGAGCAGTGAAGGGTATTTCACAATGTCCCAGCACTTGCTACACATTAAAACATGCATAGAGAGCCCAAGTATTCTTGCAAGAGTTTCTATAGTGGAGGAGCGTACACTATGCCAGGCCATCTTGCATTAATTTCCACCAATATTTGGGGCAATGTTAGTCACAGTTGAGCAAATAAAAAAAGTGCAAAACAAGTTGGCCGGGGAGTATCTTAGAGCCAATGTCTCAACGTAGGAAGCAGAATCGATTCTATTTTAGAATGATCAAGATTGTTTGATTGGTGTTTAACGTCATACTCAGGAATTTCACTTATATGACGCAGATTGTCCACTTCACTCTGTTCCTTGCCTATTTACAGTGGAAAACCGAGAGGAAACCTTGCAAAAAACACCCCTGCGATATGCCAGAGCCAGATTGTATGACCCACTCATATACCTGAGTGTCAACAGACAGACTCGATCCCGTGAACAGTAAATCGAAGTAGGATTAGTAAGTACATGTACACTCGCTAACCATTAAGCCACGGCCACAGGCCCAGAATGATCAATAACCATGTGATATAAAACATGGTATCAGAAGACAGATGATTTACAGAGCATAATGAAACAATCCCATGTTGTGGCACCCCATTGTGCTGGTTCATGGCTCATGACTTGAACCTCAAACAATCGCCCTTCACATCTGTGAGAACAAGATGTCAGAGGGTTTAATACAGATGACCTCACGTCAGGTTGATGTTAGTATGGTTCTTTACATGTAAAACTGTTGCTTATCATGCATTTCTGAGTATGTTTAACAACTATCATTCTACAGTTACCTTATATGTATCTAGAACACTTTTTGGTAGAAATCTTTTTAATCCAACTTCTTTTTCTAAATATTCAAAATTTGACTTTTTGTCCAGAGCTACTTGGGGCATATCTTTGAAAAATCGCCTGAAAAAAAAAACAACAAAAAAACAAGTCATTAACAAACAGCAAAAAAATGTTGCAGAAATATCTTGCAAATAAATTTACCTATAAATGATATTCTTATTGCTACAGTACAGAATTTTTTATTGTATGGTATTTGCTGGCTAGGACTGCCTGAAATATCCACAAAAAACATCTGTTACAATAGTTACATTTTTCCTTGAAAATCAGAATGCACCAATCTGATCTGCTGGATTTGTTTTTCATTCATACCCCAATGAACCCATAAATATTTATGCCACGCACATTTTTTTGTTTTTTTTTTGTTTACTTAAAGCCGATCAAAAGAGCAACAGTTAAGCCAACATAATATAAGGGAAAATACAATTATTACAGCATTTAATGACATTCTTTGAATAAGGAATGTATTTGATCTGTGGCAAATAGATAAGCATCCCTATTTCATTTTTAAATAAATAAATACTTAGTAGATGAAGGCCATTATCATGGTATTTGACCTAGAAAGGTGACCATTTCTGACATCAGAACAAGTGCAACCCCCTGCCAATATTGGAGTGTCATGAATTGAATGTCATGCTTTTCTTTGCGTCTGTCATTCAATTTATTCTTTTATCATGTGGAAGGAAAGTCATCTTTATGAGCACGATTTTTATTTACAAAAGAATAAAGTTACAAATCTTTCTGCTATCTATAAATATTAGTAATACGAATATATCCCTGTATTATTTCGATTTAATTACAAGGCTTGGCTACATTTTTTAATATCATTGGAGTTTGAACATTAAAACCAGGCTATGCAGAAACACACAGGGTGTACTTTGGTTATAACGTTAATACCTCAATAATTGTACACAAAATCACAATTCCATTATCGAACATTTAAATCTGTTTACTTTGAGTGCTTCCAGAATTTACAGGAAATGATAACGTTAAAAGCTAAATGAAAGCTGGATACAAGGACTTCTCATTTGTTATCTCACACTGCTTCTATATAGTTGATAAACTACACATATACATGTACATGTAGCATTGATTGAAATTAAACGGTGTGAATCATTTCTATGGCAACAGTTGATGAAAGGTGCCCCGTGAGGGAGCGGGTGGGCCATGGCCCTGCAGAATATTCCCTCGGCTTCCTCGGTCGATCGTAAGAGGCGAG
>JAQQZZ010111864.1:0-15338 GCA_030265115.1 Mopalia vespertina | reverse complement strand
CGCCCAACGAAAGTTTGGGAGGGAGCTGTGGGGCCAAACGTTAACATTACGGCTTATGGCAAATTAATAGTGGTCTTACGGCATATATATGCATGATGCTGTTTGCGTTCCAAACGGAAGTAGGCTGGGATTATTCTCGGAACTGTAAACCCGTGTATGGTTGGCATTGTGTGGGGATTGGTCATTTCATCTATATCCCCATCTGCGTGTTGTACCTACACGGATTCATTAAATAACCAAACAAACTGACAAACTTACCACGAGTCCAGCGAAGAAGTTGCTGCTAAATGGTATTGGATAGGCTATTGCACACGATTTAAGCCGGGCTGTAATTCTACATTTCACCTACAAGCCCAGATCAGAATAAAGAGGATAAAGTAAAAACGTTCAACAGATTTAACAAAAATTTTACATTTAATAAGACTACCATACTTGAAGCGTATGTCGGATATATAAATAGTAATGGATTGTCAGCTGTTTAGTGACATTTCATGGCACAATACTCCCAGCATTTAAAATACTAGCTGTATATAAAAGTGAACTATGGGACATTTTAAATGATCAAGAATTGTGGAGTCATAATTGGGAGCAATTGAATAATTTACAGAGAAGTCTTCAAGAACGCAAATATATTACATAAAGCCTGACTATGAAAATAGGAAAGTGTAACTTTACGACTTCAAACGTTTCTGTTAGTATTTATTTAGGATTGTCGACAGTTAGAATGGGTTTGAATTTTGAGTATACATTAATAATGATACCAGAAAATAGTTATAACATCGTCCTGTATCAGGGATTCAATTTCGTCATGTAACGGACGGCCAATGAGAACTGTGGAAACTGAGCTTTGAAGCGTCAGTTCTTTAATAACCCGCTCATTTGTACAGTGTAAAGGCTATTGGCATTAAATATATGAATTTTTTTACAAAATTAATTTTGAACATACATTGAATCCAATCTTGTTCACGTGTCCCCAATGTTGTTCTCTGAGGACTGCCGAGTTTAGATTAGCGGCAGATATATCCTGGTGATGGAAGGAGAGCTGCACGTCATCTATATACCAGCTAATATCATAGATCCAGTTAGGGTAAGCATAGTTGAGGGCGCAACGAAACTGCAGCTCCTCGACTACGACAATGCTTCCGTCTGATGTTTTATAGCTATTTTCACTGTCACCTATCTGTGGGATGACGCTGGGCGGAGTGGAAAACACTGCAAAGTCAAACACAAATAATGTTGATATATCCAGGTAAAGCGGTCAAATTCATGTGGGTTATTGTGGAAAATAAGAAATACCAGTGGTGTTGTTTTATAGATAGCTGTGATAGGGTATTTACTGGGATTTGCTTAAACCCGTTCAGAGGATTTACTCAGCTTTAAAAGGACAATAAAGTTAAATTTGTAAGTAATAAAGTGAGTAACAATTTTAGTAACGTTGCACAGCTTTATACTTCGCTCTGATTGACTGATTGATTGATTGAACAGTGTTATTCTTTCATTAGCGTATAACAGACTACATACTCGAGGCCGAAAAATACCTATAATTGATCGCTTATAATAATACGAATATTTACGACAAAGAGATTTTCTTTCGTAAATAAGAAAGCAAGATAGATAGGAAGAACTGTTGTCTTTTAGACTGTATTATTTTTCCTTTTATCTTAATGCGAACTATAACGAGATTATCGGGTTATGCGTTATATAGGCATTCTGAAGGTTATATTTCCATTAGCCTTAAGTTTCCATTTAGATTGGGAGAGCTTCATGTTGCCCAAGTGTTCTCGGAGCTAAGGGGCAACATGACCCTGAACTATTTATGATGTCTCTGATTGCGTCACGTGATTGTCCTGAAATATCTTTGTTTGTTGCCAGTGGTGTCGAGAGTTGTTCCTTTCACCGTTTGGGCTGGCACGCCGTCATATCAGTAAAATAAACTTAAAGTATTTTAGTTCCATTTTTGAAGGATGGCGTCTGAATTTTCAAGCGTTAAGAATTGTGTCAGGATTTAATGGCATGTTGAATAATGAAAGGCAATGTATAAAGAAGCTGGCAAAACAGGTATCGAGTGCGGAGTCATAGTGATTTCTTTCTCGTCGATTTGACACAACACACTTTTTTTAGGCAATAGTGGGGGGAATTAAAATTAGTAAATATCGGAGATATAATATAGGAAAGTGTATCAGTCTCTCCCAGTGGTAAGACTTGTTTTTGATGGCGAAAGAATTAAAAAGAAAATGTCCTTTTGTTCCTTGGCTGATAACTCTCGGAGGGACCTTGTAAGTATTCCTACAAAGCAAACTAAACTGCAGTTATATCAAATAGCCGGTAATACAAAATATAACACGTGATTTTCATGAAACATTAATTTAAATATATCAATGCATCAATCTGCTGTTTTGCACCAATAATTTTTAAATTTGATTTAACCAGTTTATTTAATCATTAAGAAGATTACAAGTACTTAAACTGTCTTGACCATCTAACAAAGGTTTTCGTTGTAATTAAGAGAGGATATACATATAATTGTTTGATAATATTCTTCTTCATTTTCACGATAATTATACATCATGATGGTCAAGTCCGTGTTAGTTATTTCCTTCCGTCGGGATTCCCCAAAAATTGGATCATATGACCACACATACATGTCGACAAAAGCTATATATTTTTAACGTAGATAAAAAAATTTTGCTTTCCTCCACATAGATACGAACTCAGGTCTCTGCTATATATTTTCAATGTAGAAAAAGAAAAGTTTGCTTGTCTTTGCTATATACATGCTCTGGTTTACATCTCAAGCTTATATAGCTACTGCACCAGATTGTGGTTGTTGTAAAACAGAACCATCAAGGATCCAGCACAAGAAGTTATAGGAATAAGTATATATTAAAGGGTATATTTATTAGCCTTACTGTACAGAACATACAGCGATATATATTCAGCTGGTTCAACGATCAGATACTCCATTACCGGATGATGTTACACATTGTACTGAAACATAGAGTCCTTCACACCAGGGAAATTGTCTTATGTTGTGCAAGTTAGTACATGTGATAAATTCCGCGTCATGTTTTTTAACCCTATACATAACGTTAGAGTATTGAATGGATATGGCTTATTCCATTTCAATGACATGGAACCAGATGAATAGCTTTACTCGGAAAGTATCAATCAAATATTAATATCAAACATAGATCTATTTGACATTAGGAGTAAATTTACATAATTTTTCATTTTGTGGGTCAGTATGTTTTGAAGGATGTTTTTGTGTCAGAGATATCCTAGTGATATTTAATCGGGCGTTTCCTGTTTTACATTGATCACGTCAGGCACTATAATATAGAAGCTTTAAAAGATTGAATAGCTGGAACTCAATACAATATAGGGCGTTTTGAAGATTTGACACGGAGCCGATTATTCCAAGTGATCAAGTCCGAACATGAACATTATAGTGATTGGAATATGCCATTTCAAGGCCATGAAATATCATTTTGAAGCGTCTCGTTGCCCCTTACATCTGCTTTTTCAAAGAAAATTTTAGTCACGGATTCCACACCACAAAAACTCAATCGGCTTTATATGTATTTGTTTCCAAACGACCTAATATACTGACTTTAAGACACATTCTATTTTCAAGGTGTAAATTTTCCAGTATAAATTTAATAAGGCTGACATGATAACTATACATAGAGGTCTCAGAGAATTAGTTGATTGACTTATTGACCACAACTGTATTTATTGTTTATATGTTATATATTTTGTCTTGAAGTCATTTTTCAAGAATATCAATTAACGATATCACCACCAAAATGTTATGTGTCCTTTAGAATACATCAAATCAACCATAGATGTCAGGAATATCGATAAACGATATCACCACCAAAATGTTATGTTTCCTTTAGAAAACATCAAATCAATCATAGATGCCAGGAATATCGATAAACGATATCACCACCAAAATGTTATGTGTCCTTTAGAATGATAAAGGACGGCTATAGAATTATAAATCTGTTCTATCCGATTTAATGACTAATATGAATAAAATAAAGTTTTTACTCGCGTTCATTATTTTTGTACACAGAGAGATTTGGTTCTTTAATCACCAGTTGATTGCCAGGGCAGCTCAAAGGAATATAAATTTTGCTTGCATTCTAACGCATACTATCCGATAGGTCCCGATATATATATACTAAATACTGCAAACTTCAGCATAACGTTACTGTTTAATACGTATCGTATTGATACGTATACATTAGGATGAGTTTTCAGTACACCTTTTCGATTTAAGGTACCTGCGTTTCGACTAAGTATAGATGCGTAATTTACGCTTATCTGGAGCACTGAATTCAATAACGGTTTGAGTTAATCAAAATCTAGTATTAACTGTTGCTGTAATTAAACCTTCATTAGTAATCCCACAAAACATCGATATAAATGGGATACCTTTCTAGAGATAATTCCATTTACAAAATAGGTTTATACTAATATCGAACCCGGAACCTCTGGCATACAGGGCCAACACCCTATGGACTCAGCTACAGAGGCTCACGATAGTGATCAGGATTTTCTCGGGAGTAAAAGTTTCTCATCATATGTATCTAATCATATATAAATACAGAAGTAAAATTTAACTTACATTCTTGTGGAGAAATATAGAAGTTTGGATCAACCTGTCGTTCTGTGGTAGCATCTGAAACAACAAAGATAAATAAACGCAATGTTTCACTAAAGTAAATTGCTAATTCGTGGTGGACATCTCGGTTTGACAGAGAAATCGCGATTAATCTAAACAAGGTTGAGTAGTGTAACCGCTAATATGTTTCAAACTGGTTTACGTTAAATCTGCATTCTCACGGTGCGATTTGTAGCACCGATTTCAGGCGATTCCCCTTATTTGAGAAACGTTGATTGGTCGATTGTTTCGTTCTTTTATCTTAACCAATCAAAATGCCACAAATGTGCGGACTCCCCCCTGAGATCGTTACTACAAATTGTACCGCGAGAATGCACCATAACAGAGTGGCAATAGCTTTAGCTGACCAGTTTTAATGTCATTGACTCGACACTTGCATGGTACGATAGTTCTTAAGACTTTTGTGCGTCTTCTGGTGAAGTCCGAGTATCGACGACGTTATACTTTAACGCTATTTTGGAATCAACGATCGATCGATCGGACGGCCGGTCGGTAAGTCGGTCAATACATTGCAAAACAGGCACAAAAGAGTTCCACTTGCCTTTAATTCGACATCAGTGAAAAATATTTCCACAGATGTTAAATTAAAAATTATTTTACATATGTTGAATTCTTTAAATTATTAAACCCAAAGGTCCCGGGTTCGAATCTCGGTGGAGGCAAGCACATTTTTCTCTCTTCAATTATTCAAAATATATATATATTATACCGCATAAAAAATCGCTCAGGTAAAATGCAAAATCGCCAAACGGCACATTTTATTCCTGCCATTTCCGTCAGAGAAGACTTGTCTAAATTTATAACTGGATAATTAAATCGATTCTATTCAGGTTTTGTACGAAATAAATATAAAACTAAAAAATCAGCTGCAATCCAAATCTATAATAAATGACGTTTATGTTGTTATTTATGTTGATAAAGCTGCGATTAGACTTGATGCATATTGATAGGAACGGTACAAATGGCACTGGGCTTTCGTTTCCATTATAAACACAACTTTGCGTTTGTGGCAAAACTATTATATGCATATACATAACGCTTATGCATGCAATTTTTATTCTTTCTTAACATGACTAAAATGTTTATATTTAAATGTTTTGACACATGAAATATATGTTGGTCCAGATAATCTATGTATATTTTCTTTCTCTATATTAAAATATATCCTTTCCTGTATTATTGCATATAATGACTGATTATATAAGACCAACACATTTTGATCGGTGTTTCAGTCGGCCATACACATGGTAAAATAACTGTTCTCTGCTTTACAATGCAAAATAATCAAGATATCAATTGATTCTGATCAGAAAGTGGTCGTGTATAGTTCAGCTAAACCGCAACTTAATAAAATTGTTATGAATTTAATATAGCTTTTATACGTGACGGTCAGATCGTTTGGGAGGCAGAAGATGATTGTGTCCGGATCGGGAAGTATTTTGATGGCATTTGTTTTTGTTCCAACCAATTAGTGTCGAAAGAGATCTGAAAACAGAGTAATTTTTATATGAGATTTTTGTACGTTTTTTTAGACAACTGTTTATCAATTTACAATAAATAGCATTTTATTTGTAATACACCCAAACACAATAACACATAACTTTTAGTTATATAACTCTTTTATCATTCAACATAAATAAATATAATTTATATTTATAATTGATACAGATGCTACCTAATTATCATAATGATGTAATTTCTTTTGTTTTGAAAGTGTTACTACTGATACAACGTTAATAGAGGTTTAATCCAATAAGCTACTCTTTCTAAACGTTTCTGCTTGGTTTCCTTTTCAGAGGGAAGAATTTGTGTTTTTCCAATCGGCATGATATTAAAATGATCTATAACCGAAAGATCAGCTATTGAGCATATGATTTTAATGCAATGGAGCTGAAATGATTTTTTGCTCTAATGCGATGGAGGATTTTGGTTTCACAGACACTTTTGACAAATTATAAGATGTACCACATTTTCTGAATCACACTTAAAACTGTCTATCAAATAATAAACATTTTGTTTTTTGCCCAATAAAGGAAGCCTGACCTGGTATATAAGTACATGTATATACCTTGTATCGCGTCTTCATACATTTTGAAGACATGCCTGGCACTATTACAGGGCGATGTTGTGTTTTCACCGAGGAGCTGATTCTATACGTTGGCCTAAATTATACCTGTTCAGTTGTCTTATGGTTTGGGATTTCATTCGGGGAAGAAGTCGCCTAGCATATCCTCTTAGGACTAGGGTCTTAACAATAACACAACAAGTCTTATTGAAGGTAGCGAGCGTCCAACACTTTTTGTGAAACCTTATGTTTGGGATTTAATAATTTACTTGAAGGTATGTGGAGGATAAAAGAATTTAGCATGAAGTAGTTGGTTGGTATTTATAGGCTTAACAAATATCTCAAAATCCCAAATCTCTTCTGTGTCCAAAAAGGCTCTTGACACCGTGACATCTAAAGCAATATATACCATCAAGACTGATAGTAGGCTGAAGTTTAATGTTAGTGTCGTGCTGATTAAGAGTAGCAACGAAGAGATCATGGTCATCGCTGGAATGCTGCCAGAGGTTAAACAGGTGCTCGAAATATCAAAGATACAACATAGGCTGTTTAGCCAACTTCCCAAGGACTTCATGTTCCTGCCGGCCATGTAAAAGGAAGCAAAATTAGGGCTTAATGCTTTGCCCATAGCACACCCCCGGTATGATTGGTCGTAGAACTCGAAATCATTACAACGGTTTCCAACAGTTTCAATATGTCAGTAGTCGGACAACGGGGGCGGAATAGCGATCAAAAGTATTTTTTTACAGAACAGGCTATCCAATTCAGAAGACCCGTTTCTTAACACTATTACTTCTGTTTGTAAGTGTGCATGACTTTGACTGATGTACTAGATTGATACGGAATCTGTATGGAATCCCAAAAGATCTTATAAGATTTTTGTATGGTATTCTATAGGATTGTATAATTGTCCTATGAGATATCCAAAATCCTATTGAATTTTTCTGCCAGATCCCTGAAGTTTTCTACAGTAACCAACAGTGCACTCTCGACTGTCTGGGAGAAATTAATAAATTACTGTTAAGATTTGTTAGTACTCCGGAAAAGTCTTAATGGACAGCTTAAAAGATTTGTGTGGAAACAGGACTGAGATGCACAAACAATGATATAACCTCGTCTGGTTACTCTTTATTAGGATAAAGGAAGACTTACATTTATTGAAACGTACCGTCTAAAAGTTACTTAAAGCAGTTTTGGACATTGAATCGAATAATTTAATTACAAATATTGCAATGTACTTTGCTTACACAAAAGGTATGTTTGCTATACATCTATATTAATGTAGCAAAGTATATCATAAGCTAAGAGTATTGTGGTCTTGCTGGACCCCTTGGGCTCAAAATAAACAACATTTTTGTATCGCTTGGATTAAAAGTAAGGTATTCAAACTATATGTTGGTGAAAAAAATAATTCGAAATTCTAATTACTAACAGTTAAATTGGAGCCTATAATTTAGTTTTCCTTGATCATATATTCAAGTCGCAAAACTTCAATTGCCTATTAATGGCACTCAGTTTTTAGCAGACTCTACATTTTCCAAAGCGTATTTCTAGACAACCATTCGTGTTAGAAATTTTAAAGTTGTACCATTGTAAAGAGCACAATGCACCCTAGTAAACTGTGCCTCATTTTTTATAAGTTCGTCCTTAATTTTTTTTTAATGTTTTGTGAAAGTTGTATTTGACATTAAATCCACTGGGATCGTTGTAATCAAAATTTAAAAACAAGATGATTCACCGATTTTCTCCACATTTACATATATGTAATCCTGGGTATTCAAGCTTTGCAAACATATATATATATGGTACAGAATTATATTCTTTTGCATAAGAGACTAAATACAACGGGTGTTCTGGAAATCGATCAAGGGGTCCAGCAAGACCTTAAGGCGTCTATCTGCTTGTTCGTTTTCCCACACACTTTATCTTATTGTTCGGCTTATTTTCGTTAAAAAACGCCCAGTCCAAATTATAACACAAGTCTAATTAACGTCTGAGTTACAACATGGCCCATAGGTAAGATAATTTGAAGAGATGGTAAAAGCCTGTAATAAAATATTACATTTCGCAGTTTTATTAATAAATTATTAATTAAATCCACTTGTCTATAAAAGTTGAAAATGTAAATATTTTGTCTACGTTTGATAACTAATGTTTTAATAGTCGACCAATGTATTTAGAAGTTCTTTTTCACAACATTTTATCTTTGTGTTTGAACGATCTTTTGTAAATATGTCAAGGCAAGTTTGTCCTGAGAATGTACTGAAGGCAACTTGTTTATGACTTCTAGGAGGTGGCAAAGCTGACGCCTTTGTTAGAATGTTATGGAAGAACTTCCGTGTTTGGTTTTGTTATTGAATCTGTGTAACGAAAGGTTGGACTAGTGTGTACTATTCGATACCATCTCTTTGTTGTTTAAAATTGGCAACAGGAGTACAGCTGACTGGTTTGCATTGAAAGCTATCAACTCTAGCTGAAAAATTGACCTGGCGTAGAAGTGGCATTCTCATTTTGGGCTGCTGTCCTCATGTTAACGGCGGTCTGAGTTCTTGGTTGATGACTCTTTGTGTGCCAGAACACCCGTGTACAGTGAGGTAGAGTAGACGTTCTCACGTCAGCGGTTTCGTGGACGTTCATTAGAGAAGCTGTCAGCGAAATCACTCTTAGATTGTGAGAGGCTGTGAAAAAATCGATTTAGTTGACAGGAGAGAGCTATACGGGATGTAGCCGTTAATTACTACATGCTCTATCAGACATTGGCATCTGATAGTTACAGCAATGGCGACAGCTCGACACATTATAGCCGATATAACACATATATGTTGTTTCCAGACGCAACCGTTGGACGCTGAAAGAAAATAATTCTAATGGTAAAGAAATAGATTGTTCGAAGCACATCTTTCGTCATTCTTGTTTAAAAGTTGAAAAATAATCGATACAAGACGTTTGTAATTCAAATAAATAAAAATCAAAAAACTTAAATTAAGAATTTAATAAACCAACGATATGTTTTATTAATGCAGCAAACGCAAACAAAGATGTGCCTTTTTACACGTCTCGATATACACAAGGTGTAGCGGTTAACAATTTCCAGAAACAACATCTTTTCGCAAAATTTGATGTGATTTTTGTTTACTAGAATTCACAATGTGTTCTTTTCGCACCATGCACTGTTGCGCGTCTGTGCACGTACCGAGACTACCGTATGACTGGGCGATTGTGGTTTATCCGACAGTCATTATGACATTGTTGTCCGTGAACAATAATTGAATTCCGTTTTTTTTTTGCCAGGGAGCAAATAGTAAAAGTTTGTTACATTGGAGTTTTACGCCATACACAATAATATGTGAATCATACAACCACGACCAATGGGGATTTGTTTGATTGTGGTTTAACGCCGTATTCAAGGGTATCTCACCCACATGACGGCGTGCCAGCCCAATGACAGAGTTCTGTATCTCTAATAGTCTATCATACATTGTACCCTTATTTAGAGTTACAGAGTTAAGAGTGCACATAACTGTGTAATTTCAATTTTTTTTTATTACCGGCTTTTATTGGTTCAATTAGCCCTGTCCAATAATATTTGATATACTTAACTTCCTGACACATGTTATATGCCAGACGAGACTTGAATCGCTAATTAGCCTTGTTAAAAATACAGAAATACGGTTCAAGTATATGTTGCTAGCTAACCAGCCATTTTTCTCCCTTCCACCCACCGAATTTTAGTAAAAGGTCCTGTAACTTCCACTTTTTAGGCATGTTACCCAATAAAAGGATACAGAATTTATTCGATTAGGATATTTAACCTTATTAAGCCGGTAAGTCTACTTAATTGAAGATTTAGCCTTACTTCCAATTCCACTGTAGGGCAATTACACGAATAGAAGCTCTCAAATTCAATAGCTAGCCCGATAGATGAAGGGAAACACAATTAACGCCACTGGAAACTTACAAAGAAAAGAGAGGACCAATACAGGGCAATCACAAGACGTTACAGAACAATCACAGGACGTTACAGAACAATCACAGGACGTTACAGAGCAATCACAGGACGTTACAGAGACATCACAAATATATCGACTTCCTGTTCCCCTTTAGCTCTGGGAGCACCAGAGCAACCGGAAGCTCTCTCCATTGGTGAAAGGGTGGTGAAACGTTTAAACTCATTTAAGTTATTGTCAGCATTCGCAATCAGATAACATGTTTGTATTTTCTCTTCATAAAAAAAGTTTTGAAGAGTAGATTGTCAGATTCCAGACAAGTCATAAACTATTGCAATGAATGACAGGATTTGTTTATTCTAAAATTTCTCATACAATTGATTTAGAGATCTCCATACTCACGAATTGTGTAATACAAGTAAATATATATAATCGCAAGAAATCTCTAGTATATAGACCGGTCTCCGGGCAACAGCACAGCTACAGGTTAGCACGTGTCGCATTTTTCCGAAATAAAGAAACAAAATAAATTGGCAATTGATTTTGATAACAAAATGAATTTAATATAAACAAGTAACTCCATTCACTTTTCACAGTAGCGGTAAACGTTTTAGGAAAGAAACTTATAACAAAATGCAGTCGACTCGTAAGCACGGTAAGAAGATACAAAATGGACAAAGGTAATTCTATTTAATTCAGCATGGAGAAACACGTGAAATGTCTACCAAAAGCGTCTAGTCCGTGGTATCTAACATTAAAACTTGGGATTATGCAAATATTGTAATAGTCGATGTTCATCACTCCCTGAAGCAACGTTGGTAATGGCGGTAACAAGATATAGAAGACAACCAACGCCGTCCTGCGGCAAGCTTATCGCGCAGTTAAATGGTATGTATTATAAATGAGATCAAATGTACTCCACAACATCGCACATTAGTGCCCTTGAACCCGGGTCCACCTCACTCTTGCGGTGTTTCGATTTTGGTGCAACTTTTCTGTGTTTCAATGCACCCAGAATGGGAAGATGCCTGGCACTATCACCAGAAGTTCGCACCAACTTTTCGGGTTTGGGTTCTGCAATATCGGACACACATTCAGTGATAAATATTTCTTTAACATCGTCAACGCCGCTGATTGACTTCTGTTTTTCTTTGGTTGCAGACGTTTTTTCGGGCACTTGTACATCACTATGCAAATCCTCTAATACCATCATTTCGTTAGCATTTGGAAAAGTTTTCTCACTTGTGTCGATAGGAACAAGAGATTCAATACTACCTTTGGCTGTTTGAATGTTGTTATCTCCAGTTCGGTAACTTATCAAAACCTCTGGACACACATCTGACGTTTGACGAGTTTCACTTCGGTTTGCTCCGTCTTTAACGTCTCCCAGTGTAATGGTTTCATCATCAATTAAATCAACAACATTCGCGACATCCCCATCTATACGAAGGGCAATGTCATCTATATCGGTTTCCAGTACACCTACTGATATTTTAACATCGGCAACACCTCTGCTTTTGGGTGTACAGTTGACCGCTGTTATATCATCTTTAGCCTGCTCTTTCTTATCTATTTTGTTCTCATTATCCAGATCATTGTCATCGCTCTCCTCGGATTCACTCTCTTTGAAAAGCGCTCCCAACAGCGTGTCTTCTTCCGGCGAAGATCCTGTTTTAAAAAAAGTGTTGCCAAAGACAACTATTATCAATAATGTGTCGCCTTCTCAGCAATGCCGATTAACTTTACCGAAGAAGCCAAAGTATCAATTACTCCGGTAATTTGTAATTTGTGACTCAATACTGATTTCCTGGATACCTACAGTTTACGAAAAAACATTTCATAGCTTAGATGTCAGATATACAGTTTTAACATAGTGAGAAAAAACTGAATAATATTTACATGGAAAACAACATAGTGTATCTCTTCTTCAAAAGGAAAAAGAAAGCGGAGAAAGAACGCCAGATTTATCCCTCGAGCGAACACAATAATGTAGGTCTGATGAAGGACGCTGGAAAACATTGAAAGCTTGTTAGTCATTTGTTAGTAAATTATTTGACAATTTGTTAGTAGTTGTTAGTAAGGGTAAATGCGACCAGCTAAGAATGCAATTTACAATGTAAACATAGTTTCTTAGTATATAATAGATGAGAGACGATGAACATGGAGAGAGACAATACTGGAAAGTTGACTTCAAAAAGTGGCCAAAATGAACAAATCTAAATATTCGATTGTTTTTCTAATGGTCCAAGTTACGCGCTTTAAAGCGATTTCAACCTCCATTATATACAATTTCTTGGTTTGGGAAAAAGTAAAGAGGATAAAATATCTGTTTCAGATTCCACGACATTTGACTTAGTATGATTATTAAGGAATGCTGTTGTGTCTTTAAGGTGACAGATACTCTCTCAAAATGAGTGATTCAGCAACTTTTAGCTGCCAAAATGTTCCTAAGATTTGACATAAACTAACACAGACAGGTAAAGAACGTGAAGTATAACAAGGATAATCTTTGCTGAAATTTGAATTCAAATGTGACTAGGGCTAGACATATTTCGTACTTAGCAAATAAAAAGCCTTTCATCCATCGTGGTGAATGGAATTAACGAAAAGATTATATCCGTCATTTTGTTTGGTAATTCAGTAATAAGGCAAATATGACAAAAAATAAACAAACTTGTCGACATGATCACTTAAAACGTCCATCGTGAAGTTTTAAACACCAGCAAAGAATATACTTCAACCCTTGCGAAAGAAAAAAAAAACAAATGAGTATTTAGTTTGTTCATTTCCAGACGATCCTTGATAGGAAAATTCCAGTATAGTCTCTTTACGCACATACCAGGCATAGAGTTATGTTAGTAAGGACTTGGTGGGATCAAAATCATCCTCATGCTCTGAAACATGAAAAATGTGTTAGTAGACTAGGCTAGAGAACTTCAAGACGGGAGAGTGTTAGTAAGTTGTTATCACAATATAGGGAATATACAGGGAAATACTAAAAGCACCACATTGACATCAAACACGGGGATGCATTGTTTTTTTTACTCAATACATGCAAATTGTGCAGCAAGAAACAACCTTCTTTGTATGCATGATTCGTTGGTCTTTCACATCGTACTCAAGAGTGACTTAGTGACGACTGTAACCATGAAGGCAATTGGTGGAAATCTGAGCTAAAATTTCAGCAACCCAAAAATTGTTATTTATTCCACAGGTCGAAAGGCGTAGGTTTAATAATTCAGCAGTGTGAGGAATTCACAGAAGTTCATTTGGTCACAATATATGCTTTTACATTTTCGGTTGCGTTTGGTACAGATTTTACACCGCTTTCAAACGGGCAGGAAAATTTAATTGAATTCTTGACCGAAAAGGCATATAAAAAAAACCCAACAATGTGCAAGTGTGGGTGGCACCAAATAAGTTTGGATGGTATATCCGTACTTTTCGTTCTTTGTGATACAAATATGTAAAATTACTTCAGACAATTACTTGCAAGTTATCATCACACAAACGGTAGGACATTTCACCACAAGCTCAATACAACATACGTATACTGTGGCGACCACAAAATTACATGTGACCAATCGCTCCATCTGAGCCATATACGATATAAATTATACGAGAATACTATGACATGCGTGGCACATTTGAACAGATAACATGCATAAAATATGCGGATATCAATATATATTGTACTATTGGTTAGTTATAACTCCATACTATTTATATCTCAGTATTTTAAATTATATTTGATTTAAATCAAATCAAATTGAAATGGAGTGTATCGGTAGTGTTCTATGCGTTATCTTCGATATGATTGAACAATTACATTAAATAAAATTATTATGTCAATGTAATGGATAAAAACTGAGAAGAAATTTTAACACTCAAGCCCCTCTCAAACCTGGCAAGCTGCCTGCACTATGAATACTGTTACGGTTTTCCTGGTCCGAATCGCCATCGCTCTCCTCAGAGAGGTCACTGGTTTGACCCGTCTGAAGGCCGTCTAGGAAGGAAACACCTGAATATCTTTGTATAATTGGATGTTCTTCAGTGGCAGGAGGTCTGAAAATCAATGCGGATTTGCATATTATCAATATCGACAGAACGCATCTGTGCTCCGCTATGTCGGTGCCTTGGTACAAGTGTATAGGTAAATCTAAGTACTTGCTGCAATTAAAACTGGTGATTTCGCTACAACAGGCGGCGTTTAATGTACTTACTTACTCGAATTGGTCTCTTCTCAGCCTAGAAATATTATTACAATTTTTCCAAAAGTCTATGTTATACATTTGCCAAACCAGTCGCAAAGTTGCTGGGTTTTCTGTAACTTTAGGTTACGGTATACAGGGTGCAGTGACAACTCATTTGCCACAAAAATGTTATGGCCACCATGGTTTAGGTGAGTTATTGGACTGAACATACCGTTCTTAGGAATGTTAAATTGGCCGGGGTCACCGTTCAAGAGAAAACATACCATTAATAGTTGCTGTATCCTTAAGTTTTGGTTTAATTGTTAGGACTTAACACACCCAATACAACTACTGCCAGTGGAAACTTTTTTTTGTGTGAGTGTGTATGTGTGTGTGTGTGGGGGGGGGGGGGGGGGGCAAATTTTTAAGGGGCCAAAAAAAAA
>JAQQZZ010111832.1:0-15341 GCA_030265115.1 Mopalia vespertina | reverse complement strand
CCCTAGTCAAATTTTGAAAAAACAAACACACGGAGAGCTCACCAACACTATGGCGTTTCTCGAAACCACTCGCTTTTCAAATAAAATTCATTCATTTAGCAAATATTTGACAAAAATGTCAGCACAGTGCATGGTAGCCAACAAGGCTCCAGTAATACATTCCCACATCAACAGAAGCAAACTTAATGATGTTATACAAGTGGCACCATGCACAGCTATAAGGCTATGGACTCTTATTCAATCAGTAGAAACAAAATTACAAAGCACGAAAAAGAATATGGTCAATCCGTTGCTAGACTGATATCTCGCCCACGGCTACCCACTTCCAAGCGCTGTGCGTGAGGAACTGTTTTAAAACACTAGCCTCGCTTTGACTACATCGGTATTCTGTACCGTAAAAAAACACATATTACAACATTATTTAACCAGTGTATTCAACATGTTGTGGATAGCGCATATAGGAACGCGTGCGCTTTCAGAACGTAAGGTCTACGATTCGAACCGATCTAGAGACCATTGTTGAAATTATTTTTTTAAATCTTCTTTTCTTCAAAAAGTGACGGTTACACTATTATAAAGAAATAAAGCTATTATTTTTAAGCCAATAAATCTTGAACTTGTAAGTTATACAACCGTTCTGTCCATCAATCCGATTATAACCTTTAGTTATTTTTATTCTTCTTTATTATTAATATTCCATACGAAATTTCTTCACGCTCTACCTTCCCTACCGTTCAAAATCTAAACTTTTCAACTAACGGCTTTTCTTTTATGCTTATACTTTTTTTCCCTTTTGCTTTAGTTTTTTTTGCTGGATCTCCACCTTACTGAGGTTAACTGCATACTGTGATTTATTGATGATAAGCGCTACATTCACTAGTATCCAGCTTATATAATGGATTTTGTTCTGGTTGATTAATACTAAGCGCCATGCTCAAAGTGAATAGCATGTAGAACGCTCTCAATTAATTATTGAGCAATTGATTACTGCTTGGTGCTATACTCAACTCAACTGGTTTTAAGTGCCAAGTTCATGGGTGTATGGCCAGTACAATGAACATAGATTAATGTTTAGTGCTATAGTTAAGGGTTTTGTACTCCTATTATTTGCACTTCTCTTGCTCTGATATAGTGACTGATTTGTAACAAGCGCCACTTTAAAGTTTTATATCATATATAATGAGTTCCGCTCTGATTTGTAAGTGTTGACGGCCACATTCAATGCTGATATTGAATTGTTTAGGTATGCATTTTTCTTATTTACCTTCAACACTACAAGAAGGCTACAAATGTGCAATTGTAATGGCATATACCCATCCTTAATATTTGTTTTCTTGTTACACAAATAAGTCCAATTTACCATCATGTTGAGCATTCACAGAAATCTTTTTATGGAACCATTTTAAGACGACACAAGCTAGCTAGAGGATTCTTAGTGAATGAATACACAGCATAGGTATTACTATCCGTAACAGGTTCGGGAGGTTTGACTATGTATAAATCAATTAAAAATTAAAATGGAAAATACTCATTTTTGTATTTCCTAATATTAAATCATATATTAAAGTTTAATGTAATACAAGAGATAGGAAATTTGTTCCAAACGTTTGCACTTGACAACTAATCACGTCTGGCTTAAATATCATACTCAATTAAGTGATCTGTTTTATTTTCGTCTAAGTTGAATATTTTGCCTTTTCTATAACAGTTAAAAATCAACTGTAGAGTATTGGTATATAGTTAAGTAATACATAGAGCTCTGCTTGTCTAGTGTTTATTTTCACTCATGTCAGATTTACTGTCGTTGTAAAATTATATTTGAACACCCACTGGTCGACACTTTGAGTGATAACATATCACCGAAGGCTCGTGTGATGTATCATGTGTTGATGCAATGCAGTTGTAAAAGTTTAACACTTACACAGCTGTAGAGGGTGTTTTACCCCATCTATACCCTTTCCCAGAAGATGACCCACGCATAGGTAGAAAAAAGTTTGGATTAAAACAGTAAAATAACACATTAGTAACAATCATTTCTATTAGACTGTCGAACCATTCTTGTATCAAGATGTTGATGCAATAAGTTTCTTTTTTGTATGTTTGATATATAGTCGGTTATTGTACTGTAAAAGGACAAAATGGTCTTACCGTAATTCTCTTAATAACATTGAAGATATACACGCTTAACTTTAAGTGTCTGGATAAACAGCCCACACCATTTCAGCGAGATTCTTTAAGCTTTGTATACGTAGTCAATAAGTCTTTCCCTAAATGAAGTTTGTCCTCTGACTAATGGCAGTTTGTTTACAGAACAGTAGTGCCGTATTAACTTAGCAGTAGGGGGAGATTTACTTTCCAACAGCATCAAAACTCCTCACATTTGAATGGTTGTGCTAGTGCAAATTATTGTCGGAATATATTTACAAGTCCAAATGATCTTAACTTTCGAACAATTAAGAACTGTGTGAAATTAAAACTGTAACTGTCACTTGCTATAATAAAGCTGTACATAAATGTTGAGTTCAGTCGGCTTAAAGATTCCCAAGACGGAAAACTGATAAAATGTTATAGACGGACATACCAGACTGTAAACACAGTCTCTTTCAGTTCCACTTGTAGTGGACTAAAAGTCAAACAACAAGAACTTGCAAAGTTTATTGTTTCTCACACTTTAATAACATGACACATATAGAATGAAAATACAAACTATACATTCACTGAATTATTTAAACTAAACTAAACAAATTAAAACATATTATGCCTTAAGTTTCTTTGATTTGTATTTAATTGTGGGAAATCAATATTACCAACGACCTACATTGAAGGTATTAACTAAGCTAAATAAACAGAACTCTTATATGTGTACATGATAATTTAGCAACGAACGCATTACCGAGTCTAGTTTACATGTATCATATATTTTATAAAGTGTTGGTGTTCACAAAAGCTAAACTGGTATTAATAATGGTATGACAAAATAGCCAAGCCAAAAAACAAAGAATGACTTGTTTAGGATAAGTATGACTATATATTCAATATCTTCATATCACAGAAAATGTTGCTTAATTTACATATTTGTAATGTTTCTACATGATAAGATTAGTGTAGAAGTCTATAGTATACACGTATCTTACGCTTTATTAATTGTTGTTGCCCACAAATGCAAAACTGGTATTACTTATGGTATGATAAAACTGCAAAGATACAAAGACTAACTTGTTTGGGATAGCTTAAGTCACATAACATAATGTGTTTTTCACACAAATTCTGATTGCCTTAATTTTACAAAGGTCAAAATTTTCTCACAACAGTTTTGTTGAAATCAAAACATTAATTTGGTAGTAGGCTCAGAGAAATTCTGGCATAACTTAAATTAAAAGCCCTCTGTTTAACTCCTATATATCAAGGAAGCTTAAACACCACATAGGTGCCGGATCTTATGTGTAACGATTATATTTTGTGCGGAATCGACTTATACCGCTTGGCATACATTAATGCGTAACCCAATGTGATTATTATTGTAATATTTGGGATGTATTTTGAGTTTTCAATTTTTGTTCATTACTCTGAATCGTTCACTTAACCAAAATTCTGGAAGTGAAATGAACACAGAAATCTTACAGTTATCATGTGATTCATTTTATGTGCCAGTTTGCCTCTTACAAAATATATTGGGTTTAAGTGTTGAATTAATGTGGTTTTACAAACGTGAAGCCCTACATACATATCACAATATACATTCTGTTTAGACATCCTCAACAAAAGGGATATATTCATTCCAGAACACGTCTTGAGTGTATTATAGGAATGGTGTTACAATCATGGGTGTCAATCGTAGTGAACGCCATTTCAGCATCTTCGTACCAACAAAGGTGTTTCACTGGATACTATAGTTTCTAAGATGTTCCAATGCCTTAAATGTGTCTTCTTTTCCTCTCAAGTTTAGATATATTATTAATACTTTAATACAAGTAACACCACGCTGGGAATCTCCATGAAATGGCAAGGTTTAGGTGATTCCACAACTTGAGGTGATATGGCGGAGACCTGTGAAATAGAAACAAAAGTTACTCTTAGAATTTCGAGCCATTAACACTGTGATACAAACCGGTACTTTGAACTCTTAGATGCTTGGTAAAAATGCTGATGTCAACATTAAAACACCCTCTAATGTTGTGTTTTTCTTTTTCAGTTATCATAGCAAATTGAAAGAAATTTGTAATGCTTATTTTTAAAGATTCAAATTGTTTGTCTTGTGCTTTATAAAATGCTGATGCCAATATAAAAATGTCCTCTAATGTTATGTTCTTTTTCAACTATCATTACAAATTGAACGATGACTTAGGTATTTTTTTTAATTCTAGTTGTTTTTGTTGTTTCCTGATGACAAAACCTTTCCTGAAATTTTCTGCTGATGAACATTAAAATACTTATGTTCTTAAACAAATGGAATCAATTGAGTGTTTTGGTGAAATGAATTACAACTTTAAAAATGAATATAAATGTATGAATATGATACTGACCCCATACAAATCTTAAACTTTTTGATGATTGGAATGTTAAACTTTTGTTCGTGCAGGTAATTCGTAGTAATCATACTTGTCTAACATGATGCACAGTTAACATAAGGGCATTTAGTGCATTAGCATCACTATGCTCCATTTTTTAAACATAAATATAGTATTATATAGCCTACATTGATTGCTGACCTGATAAATTCTGTGTAGTGCATAGCGAACGCCTTAAATATGTCTTCTTTTCCCCTCACCCTGGGAATCTCCGTGAACTGGCAAGGTTTAGGTGATTCCACAACTTGAGGTGATACGGCAGAGACCTGTGAAATAGAAACAAAAGTTACTCTTAGAATTTCGGGCCATTAACATTGTGATACAAACAGGTACTTTGAACTCTTAGATGATTTGTATAAATGCTGATGTCAATATTCAACCACCCTCTAATGTTATGTTTTCTTTTTCAATTTTCAGAGCCAATTGAAACAAATAAGTAATGCTTCTTTAATTCGAATTGTTTGTCTTGTGCTTTGTAAAAGGCTGATGCCAATATAAACAAAATGAGTTTTCCAAATTTAAGCTATAACATCAGAACAGCAGCAATGGACTAGATAAAAGTAATAACCTACAGCAAATATGGCATTTTCGATGCAAACTTTCCGGTTATACATATTAAAATGTTTTTTAAACCCTCTTTTAAGTAGCTATATTCGTAAAAAATTCCCCCATACATGTGTGTTATTACTTTTAACACACAATCATATACACAAACAAGCACAGACATACACCAAAACATACCATTTGTACAGTGAATGTTATCACAAACGTAGATAGGATTAGAAATAGCATAGTTAGTATTATCAGTAAAATGTTATGAGTGGAAGTCCTAGACAGTGTGGAAATTCATTTTTCAGACAGTAAGACGTTTTTACTTAAGACAGTTTGGCAAATCCTTTTTAAAACATTTTGATACGGTGTAGCAATTTTCGACAGTTTGTGTCGGATTTGAACAATTGTCGACATCATTGTTTGGAAACTATTTACATAAAAAATGGTATCATTATAAGCTTTCTTAGTAAATATAGCAATTCATTTAAATTGATGTTACCAGTGATCAACAGTGGTTTTGTACATTTTCTTTCTTTTTTGGGTAATCAACTGTAGTTACTTATTACCTTATTATTTCTATATGTTTTGAGCTCGTGTTTTTGATTCTCCTTAAATAAATAAAGCATTAAATGAAAACAAAACCAGTTCATGCAATATTATGAACTATATAAGCATTATTAAAACAACCTAGCAAAGAACACTTACCAAGTCCATAGTCAAGTAGAAATCAATTAACACAAAAAGTAAACCAGAGCCAATCTATATTCTTTAACAAGTTTAGTAATCTAACAGAATCAAATAAAACATGTCTGAGCAATTATGTTAGTATATACATGCAGCCTTGGCTAACAATACCGTATGAGTAAGAAACATGCGTTCGTCATGCAATTTCCATTCGTGTCATGCAATTTGAATCGTTTTCAGTCAGTTTCAATTTCAAATCAATTACAATTTCCAATTACTTTCGATTTCAAATCATGTTCCATTTCAGATCAGGTTCAATTACAAATTACTTTCAATTGTAACTCAGGTTCGATTTCAAATCAGGTTCAACTTCAAACCAGTTTCAATTCCAAATCAGGTTCGATTCCAAATCAGGTTTAATTTCAAATCCGTTTCAATTAATTTCAAATCAGTTTCAATTTTAAATCCGGTTCAATTCCATATCACTTTCACTTCAATTTCAAATCAGCTTGCATTTCAAATCTGTTTCAATTTCAAATCGGTTTCAATTTCAAATCGGTTTCAATTTCAAATAAAGTTAAATTTCAAATCGTTTTCAATTTCAAATCAGTTTCAATACTAAACCAGGCTCCATTCCAATACAATTTCAATTCCAAATCCGTTTCAATTTCAATAAGTTTCAATTTCAGTTCTTATTTCAAATCCGGTTCAATTTCAACCCAGGTTCGATTTAAACTCGGTTCAATTTCAAATCCGGTTCAATTCCAAATCAGTTTCAATACCAAACCAGGTTTAATTCCAAATCAGGTTCAATTCTAAATCCGTTTCAATACCAAATCAGCTTCAATACCAAATCAGGTTTAATTCCAAATCAGGTTCAATTGCAAATCAATTCCAATCAGTTTCAATACCAAATCAGCTTCAATATCAAATAAGGTTCAATTCCAAATCAGTTTCAATACCAAATCAGGTTTAATTCCAAATCAGGCTAAATCAGTTTCCATTTCAATCAGTTTCAATTTCAAATCAGGTTCTATTTCAAATCAGTTCAATTTCAAATCAGTTTCAAGTTGTTTTAGTATTAATATCATTTGAGCGGGTATTTTGACAGTTTTTGACTTTGTGACAGGTTTTTGTAGTTTCAACTATAATTTAATAGTAATGGCCTCATGGTAACTAAAGTAGGTTGGTATCACTTGAACATCGTTCAGATACACATCTCTAGTGTAGACCTGGTCGATCAACGTTCCACTCTCTGTTGTTGCTTGGGTTAAACACTGCTGGAAGTGGTACTGTTCCATTAACTTGGAAATTGATGAATTATTTAAAGCGTCTTCATTAAAATCTCCCATAATCATGCAGGGCTGTTCCAGTGTGTCCAGATGTTGTATAAGGATCTGCAGAGTTTGTCTAAAAGCAGATAAATTGTAAGAAGCAGGCCTGTAAATAACTGCAATAACAACGTTGGCATCAAGTGAGTGAACCACCATACATTCCAGGTTTCTGATGTCCAGATTGAGTACCCTAACATGCAAGTCGTCCTTACAAAAAACTCCCACACCACCGTGCGACTGATTTTTAAGGTTCGAGGCATCTTTGCTATAAGATTGAGAACGACTTCTGTGATGAAATGTAAAACCTTCCAATACTTGGTCTGCAGCATTGCTAGTTGTAAGCCATGTTTCAGTTACACAAATCATGTCGGATGTTACAAATCTCTGATCGTGTTTGATATCTTCAATATGTGCATTGAGACTTTGTATGTTGTGGAGAATTATCTTGAGCACATCTCCTTTACTACCGGATTTTGCGCCATATTCTGACTGTGGAAGAAACAAAGGCATTGAAGATAGAGCTCCTGAGGCTTTTTCATTGCAGTATATAGCAGAAGCTTTAAAGTCTTTTATTTGAAGTCCCTCAACTGATGTTACACGACTCAGAGCAACATATGCTTGACCAGGCGCAAAGATTTTATCTAATGAGACAACAGCTTTTTCCAGAGTTACACCTTGTACTTTATGAACAGTGCAAGCAAAACTAAGCTTCAGGGGAAATTGTCGCCGTAAACCACCACAATTGTTTAACCTGTCTTCAACTGGACTGATAGGTGTACTGTTAAATGGTATTGAGGGCAAAATTGTTTTCTGTAGTCGAAGCCTTCTACCAACCTTTACGTTATCAAAAACTACATAGACAGCGGCGGGAAATGTATCTCCTCCTTTAACTGGTGGTATGTGGGATACAGTTCCAAACACCCCATTTACTAATCCGTCACTGACATCAATATTCTTTGTCAGCAAGACACGAGCCCCAACTCCCAGTGACACATGTCTGGCCAAATTTGTATTATGAGCTTTGATGAACTGGGATTCCCTTTTCGTAAGCTTCCCAGACTTTGAATCTTTCTCAAAATCTTCTGCATCAAATGTGATTGCACTGATGCAAACTTTCTTCAGTTTGGTCAAATTGTGTAAGTTAACCTGATCATTTGTGGGAAATATGTGAATTGCATCACTGTCATCTCCAGTCTCTTGATCAGTCAATAACCGAAGGTCATCTGCTAATATCTGTTCCGACTTCTTTCGTACTCTCAAACGATTCAAAGTGGCAGCAAATGCTCCATCCTTTTGTCTCATAACCTCTGTCAACTCTACTAACCTGAAATTTTCATTCCAAAGATCGACACCAGCTTGTTCAGAATACAGTGGCTTTCCTTTCACGGGAGGGAGCTGGTAAAAGTCTCCTACAGCAATAACAGAAACCTTGGCAAATTGGTAGTAATCCTTGCATTGCTTAATCTGCCTTAGTCTTCCATGAATGTATACCAACAGCTTGTGGTCCACCATTGAAATCTCATCAATAATTAATATATGTAGATTCTCTAGCTTCGCACGAAGTGTATTCAGTTTCTCTTCACCCAGTGGTTGGTAAGGCAGCTTAGAATCAATACTGATGGAAAAAGTACTGTGGATAGTGGCGGCATTTATATTAAAAGCAGCTACTCCTGTAGGAGCTGTCAGCAATACACATATGTCATCAGGATTGGGAACTGTTTGTACAAGAATTCGGTTTGCTTCATAAAATATACTTTTAATTAAATGACTTTTGCCTGTTCCTGCTCCGCCTGTAATAAATACATGAAATGGATCTGGATCTTGATTGTTCTTCTTTTCCAGACACCACTGTCGAATCTGGTAAAACACTTCCATTTGTCTTGCGTTCAGTGACCGAAGACATCCGATAGCCTCTTCATGTGACATATTGCTTTGATGAAATTCAATCACATGATTCCTTTTCTCCTTCTCAAGAAGATCTGGAATGTCATCCATGCTCTCTGGGTCTTCGTTTTTGTCCACACCTTGTTCTTCACAACTGATTCTTTCCGATTCTGTCTCAGGACATATTTGTGCCCATGCATCTTCCAGTCCTTCATTGTTGGCCAGAATCTCTTCGGCTCTCTCAATTTCTTCAGAATTTTGTTCAAAAGAAGACTGGTTTCGAAAGACAATATGGTAAACTATTTCTAAATCATTTTGCCCGATTTTAACTGAACCGAACTTACAGAATTCTTTATGAGATTCAAAACTATCTGGTTTCAGTTGAGAATCTAATCTATGGGGCAAATATAACTGAAGCATGCTCTGATAATATTTCTCGGGTTGTTTCTCTGAAGAAAATCTTGGATATCTGATAACAGCTGGCTTAGTCCGAGTACGTCTTCTTACGTAGCCAAGACCATTCTGTAATTGATATACATTTAATGATCTGCTTTCTTTAGAAGGTTCTTCAGATTTAGACAACACTCTGAATTCTGAACAAAATGCTGCCAAACACATTTTCTCAAATTCTGCTGTATCTGGTCTGTTCTTGTAACGATCAACAATACTTGTCATCCACATATCTTCTGCATCCAAATCTTTGCCTTTACTCTTATTTCTTAATGTGTTTAGTGGAAGACTCATTTTGATTGCATCACCGACCGGGATAAATTGTACTAGTCTCGAACACTCTTTAAGATGTAACTGACACACTCTGAATACAGCTTCTTGAGCACTAAGTTCTCTGCTGTGTAGATACACTCCTCCTAATTTCTTCATTGCTTGTTTAGCATCTTCATTTCCATTTAATGTTTCTTTCCTTGCCTGTTCAAGCAGTAGTCCCATCTCCCTTTCTGCCTTTGAAATATAAGTTATAATATAGACTATACAGCTATAAGCATCAAGCACATATTGAATGTCCATATTAGCATTCCAGGCCAGTAGTAAATCTTTGTTGTATTGGTTTATCCAGACATCCTCTGTTTCCCTTTGTAACACAACGGAAGCCCTACGAGAAAGTTTATCATAGGCCAATTGAAACAATTCTTGGTTAATTTCAACTTCAGCAAATATATCATCTATACTTGTAAACGTCTGATCTGAACTTTCAAGAACTTTCCAAATTTTTTGCAGAATATGTCTGGCTTGTTCTTTTGTTATTTCCTTTTCCGATTTAGATATACATTCCGCTTCTGTAGTTTTAGTGCTGTGTTTACTACAGGTATCTGCCTTGAATGGTCTAGAAACATATGTTTGTTTACTTGGAGGCCTCGGAAAGTTAAATCTACATTTTGTACCCTTCTTCCTGCAGCTTTTAGAATGAAAACGACTATGTCTCTGAACAGTTGTTACAATTTCATGTAGGTCCTCTTCGTCTGAATCAGGAGTTTTACATGTTACATAATTATCGACAAAAGCAGCAACGTCTTCATCAGAATCTTTATCAAGTATTGGTGCATCTTTCACCCACAGTAAACAATGTACATGCGGTGACCCACGGTGCTGGAATTCAACCCTGTAGAAATAATCAATTACTTTCCCAACAGGATTTGCTTCAGAGAGTAATACATGTTTTAGAAAACACTGAAATCTATGTTGAAACATCCTTGCTGCAGTAACAGGATTACTTCTTAGTAACTCGCTCTTTGCTGACCAGTCAAGTTCATTAATATCTTGCTGACAGTTGTTTTCCTTTAGAAGAGACACTAGTACTTCTGGCCATCTCATATCTCCGGCTGAGAAAGAGCAAAACCAAGTGGGAATTCCCAGTTGCCTGATCATGGCAAACAAATCTTTCTGTGCGGACTGCCAGTAAGCTGGTGTTCCGCGTATTGGCTTTAGGAACTTGTAACCAGAATCAGTCTTCAAAAGGTCTCTTAAAGAATCGTTGCTGAGCAGTTTTTCTGGTGTTATTTTACCTTCCAATGAGGGAATATGACTTTTGCGTAGAGCAATAGACACACTAGATATAACTTGATAAACTTCTGTTAGATACTGTGCATAAAATATGTACTCTGTGTTCTTTGCAAATCGGTTATCAGCAAGAAGCAGGCGAGTATGTAGGTAGCGTGATATTGTAATTCTTGCCTCTCTGTCATCATGGAATGTTGGAGATCCACATGGAAATAGAACAGGAAAGGATTTTGCTTCATTCTCCTCATCCATAAGTATTTTTATAGGGTCATTTCCTTCTGCTGGTGCTACACATAAGATCTTGTCAAATTGTTGATCAATGATTTCCTGTCCCATATCAACTGGCTGTAAACAGCTGTCCGTGTACATTCCATTATCTCCTGTGTGGCTTGTATCAATATAATAATCAGAATTCTCCATACTTTCTTCTTCAGGTAAATCTGGTAAAATATCATCCTCCTGATTTTCATCATCCTCATCTTCCACATTCATGGTTTCCTCTGCAGGAAGTGGATTTACCCAATCCTCATTAAACAGGATGCCTTTGTATGTGTCATTGTGCTCCTTTAGATATTCCAGTGCTTTCTTGATCTTTGATGTAGACACCAACTGATACTTGTAGTGACCTTTATATGTTAACTTGCGCTTTAGCTTCACTCTTATCACCTGATCTTCACATTCATTTCTTGGAAGACATGATACAGTCTTTTCAATATTTGATGGTACACATACCACTGGTCCATGAACCCCTTTTTGTCCTCCTTTGGGTAATGCAGCTATCTTAGCAAAAGGTATATGCTTAGCAATAAGATGTTGCTCCAATGAATTCAAACAAGCTAGTTCCTGTGGTATAGGAGATACATGCAATTTGTTCACAACTGCTTCTGCTGGTAATTTTCCTGATAAAATCTTACGATGACATGTGAAGCAGATCCACAGTTGTGAATAGGCAGACTTTTCCAGATTGCATGCGGACAAACAGCTGTTTGAACATGTATGTAGATATTTTGTTGATATACATTTGTTTGCCAGTCTTTTGATCAATGCACCCTTTTTACTATAAGAGTCCGGTCTACAAAGTAGTACTTGCTTACGGAAGAGACGTCTGTTGCAAACTGCACAAATATGATCTGGCGCCTCACAGATCATTCTTTTAAAATCTGAAATTACTTTTACAATATGGGTTCTGTCTGATTTCTTTTGACGCCTTCTGAGTTCAGTCCCAAGCTTTTGCCTTTCCTGGTATTTGTCATCAACACTATATTTATTTCTTATGTTAGTTTTGATTTTGCTTTGAAAAGTTTTATTGGTGGAATACTTTTCCTTACTATATTTTTTTACTCTCTTTTGATGAGCTAAGTTTTTTAGATATTTTTCCTTACTGTATTCTTTAACTTTGTTATGGAAAGTTTCATATTTGGCATATCTCTCTTTGCTGTGTTTATTCAAGTTCATTCGGTGAATTTTATCAGAGGCGTATTTCTCTTTGCTATACATTTTCAAGGTCATTCGGTGAATTTTATCAGTGGCGTATTTCTCTCTGCTGTATTTTCTCACACAGTCTTGGTGATTTTTATCTTGGGCATATTTGTCTTTACTACTCTTTAACTTCCTCACACGGTAATGCGCGTCAGATATATATCTCTCCCTATGGTAGCTTAAAACTTGTTGTTTATAGGTTTCATTTCCGTCATACTTTCTCATGTGCAATCTGTTCTCTGCTATTTTATCTTCCACAGCCTTATTTTCAGCAGCATCTTCATGTAGCAGAGTATTCTCGTTTCTTTTCCGCCTCATCCAATCACGTTGTGCTTTCTGTTTATCCCTCAAGCTCCTGTAAAACTTCTTATGAGATGGCTTTACCCTGTCATTTCCAGGATTTATGTCTTTAGCCATTTTACAACGGTCCTTATCCTTGTCGCATAAACCCATGCAGTAACCAAGCCCATCTTTAACACAATACACTACTTCATAATGGCAGTTATTGACATGATACAAGTACACGGCTGTGTTAGACATTTGCTCACTTGATTGCAGGCTTGAGCATGAATATTTAAGCCAACCCGCCTTAAAGATAACTATATCTATTTGAAGAAGATCAGCTGCTGAAAGTATTTCCACCTCCGTAGCCCATGTACCAACATACTTGATCCTTGTCTTCTGTATGTATTCTTCCACTGTTTCATATGCTGTTCTCAAAAACGAAACGAATTTATTCGCCTCTTTCTTCAGATGTCTCACAATGGCAAGTCGGAGTTTCCTGTGGTGATTCTCTGTACCAAATAATGCAGATGATAATGCTCTGAAAAAACAATTCCCGTCAGCAACAATAGGCCTCATCTTGCATGGATGTCCAAGTTCTATAGTGGTAGGCTTATCAAAATAATATAAAGATTCTTTAAGCTCAATTCCTAGTTTGTGGCATATCTTCATGATTTGGTCTTCAGTGACTGGGTTGTAAGTGTAATGGAGCCAACTTGTACCAACTATACGAATACCATCATCATCCATTGTTGTATGATCCGGTAGTACAACGTTTGCATCCATTGCCTCCTCCACGGCAATATAATTATTGGTGTAATCCCTCAGACGTGTGTGAGTTTTATGAACGTTATTAGTATCAGTTATTCCAGCTGTATCCTCTGTTGATGCATGTTCCTGTAATACTACATCTGTATTCATTTGACCACTGACCTTAACATTTACACCAGTAACTTCAAAAAGATCATACTCACAAACCCCCAAAGATCCTGCCAGTCGTATATAGTGATTAAAAACTTCTGTTACCTGTGTATACTTCACTAACACAGATGTTCCGTCATTTGCCAGCATACCAGAGGAATTCCTGGAATGAGAATCAAACAAATAAAAGGTTTCATTTTTGTGTATCACAGCATAAGTAGAATTCTTGAAAGTTACGAAACAATAATTATAGTTTGATAATGTGTTAACAAGAGCCTTTCCAAAGGGCATGATAGTTTCACTTTCCACATTTGGATCCATGTAACCGATTACCAATCCAGATACAGGTTCACCTCCAGTGAAAGAAAATGTATTGTCAAACAACTGTAGAACTTCTGGCAATTCTGTGATTAAAACATACATTTCACCTGCAGGTAAGTTAGTCTTCACAACTGAATACAGCCCGTCGCCAGCTCTCAAGATTTTGTCTAAATCCCCTCCTTCCCACAAGTTTATCTGTCTAATTAAAGCATAACATATAGCAGAAGTACAATTGCATACACATTGTCTACCACTGTTTTTCCCAAACTGACTGTGTCCTTGGTTAAAATTTCCTAAAACAGTACTTAGCTTCATACGATGGTCCCTTTCTTCTCCCACTGTATCAGCACAACCATCAGATTCAAATTCATCCTCGTATTCGTTTTCCTGTCCTTTTGACATATTTGGGTCCTGGAATATATAAAATGGCCTTCAAAGCGTTTATATGAATCGATATATTTGTAGTTAGCTGGTATTTAATACCTGTTAACTCAGCTTTACACCTGCTTTATACACCAAACATGTACATAATGATAGTTCTTATAATCGATACGGAAATTGGAAAAAATGAAAGAAGACAAACGCGAATGTAGTCAACACAAATGTGAAAGAAACCAGGAAATACTGATAGCAATATAGTAGGGAGTAATGCTAAAGTTACAATTCAGCCAGAATCAGATATTAATACTTTATTTCCACATGGGATATTTGTATACGCTTTGGTTTAGATATTAGCAAAAATCTGTCTATCCAAATTACAAAATCACCCTTTAGTTTCTTTTATGTAAGTATTCGCCGACTGAATATAGTTTAGATTCAAATAACATAGAACTTCTAACTGTTACCATTTGATAAACATATCTATAACTAATGCAATTCTGTCATAACACACACATGCTTAAATTTGGCAAGACAGTCAGTGAAAACAGTACAGCTACTAAGTTTAAAAAACAAATAACTAAATCGTTTTATAATTTGATATAAAATAGCCATACACTGTATCAAAATTATACTGCATGGAATTATAATGTAAGTTTTATAAACTAGGCTTACATAACAGTTCTCTCATTTCCTTATATCGCAGCGCAAAAGTAATGGTTAAACATCTTATTGATATAAAGTAATATAACTACTGATATTCATTTTCATAGCTTTTCCAGTTATCAAATAGATTTATAAGTATAAAGATTTAATATTACATTATAAAACTACTGAAATTAAGTCGACATTTGCGAGCCATTCCCTTGAAGCTGTTTAATCATAGTCTGGGAAACCTATATATCATGATATGATAAGCTCTACT
>JAQQZZ010111821.1:0-15342 GCA_030265115.1 Mopalia vespertina | reverse complement strand
CAAGAGATATCTTGGCCTATAAGTATCATCAAATGCTGTTAGAATTTATTGAATAGTTTCGTCTAAAGTTCTAGACGGTAGGACCAAACGTAATTGTATAGGATTTCCTATAACGTCATATAAACATAGCCCTACTTGACTTGATACAACCAGACAAAACAATAATTTCAATAGCGTCAGGATTGCTGCTGTCCAATAAACGCTGGAACAGCCAATTTAAACAATCTATATCCGCTTTTAATCCAGGGGTACCGACAAAAGTTTGAAAGACAAAGGCATCTGGCGTTTGTTTTTTTTTATTCCACAGCTTCTAAGCATCACCGCTTGCGTAATGGACACCTCACAAACTAATACATAAAAATGTTACAGTGAGTTAGGTGAAATTCGTTTGTTATGTTTTCTAAAACAATAAATCTACAAGAATTATTTTATATTCTATTGAAGGAAAAGGGAAGCGGTCATGATGCGAATTGACAGATTTAATTACACTCTTTGAGTCATGATAGATTCCACATTTGAAGTAAAACGTCAACCTTATCTTGTCATAAACATTATCTAATATCAACAATTGCACAATGCAAGCACTATTGATGTCATAGTGTTGTATCCACTGAAGATGTATTGTATTTTAAGGAGAATCCACTATTCCCTTTGATAGCCAAACTAAATGATAACAAAACAAGGCTATCGATTCAGTTTGTGGGTGACCGAGATAAGGATGATTTGATTAGAGCTAGATGCTTTGTCCAGTTATTGATAACGAACTCGTCACGATTCGTCAATGAAAAATCCCAATACCGATTATAAGAGTTATGACAGCAGCAATGGGAAGACACAAAGTCCAGCCGTAACCAGTCTATTTAAGCTTGTGAAAATACAACAAAAAAACGAGATTTAGCCAAAATTTTGGAAACTAATGGCGCACGTTTTATTATTGTAGGTAAAACTTTTCTACTCCCGTAAACCATAATTATTTGCATGCACAAAGCTCATAGGACAAGGATGTTGTTGAGTTGAGAAGATCGGAAAGTCGAAAATATCAGTCCTTTGTAAAAAAACAAAACAATACGTAGACGTCACATTATAAAGCTAGGGAGATGAACAGTCCCAAGGTTGACGAGAACAGTAAAGCCTTGGAATATGATAAGCCTAATGGACACCAACTTGTATCTGTCGGAATCCATCATACTTTGTGTCTAAAGCACCCAGGGTCTGTACGCATTGTAGAAGTGTGTGGGCACAAATTCCATAATTGTCTTTCATTCCTAACCATTTTTTTTACTGCTCTCTTATTACTCAATATGTTTCTTATTAAACAATGTTTCAGTTTAAGGAAGAAATAGTTTCTGGAAATTTATTGCAAAATAGGACTGGGGACCAGGCTTTGTTGAATACTTCCTTACCGTCTGCTGAAAGGTCAGACAAAAATAACCCACATCATTGTTCATACATTTATTAAATTCATTTGGATGTGAACTTCGGGAGTTCATAAAAGGGGTGATTGGATTGACCAAATATCCTCAGGTTTTAATTTAAAACAACCTGGGAAAGCCTTCATACATTTGAGCCACAGAAATCATTTTTGGACAACGAAAAATATTTAACCAATTCGATGTTGGCGGCATAAATAGTTTGAAATATTAATTACGTCTTGTTCTATGACCGGATGGAAGCAAACCACTAAGCATATAACAGGCATACATGTTTATTCTTTATTTGTATGAAGTTGAAATATAAAAGGTTTCATTTATTCATGAATATGTTATGCCATCGCGGTATAATGCAGTTCTTTTGTTCTTACTCTTTAAACGTTTAACCTGTTTTTGTTGGTTGAAATAAACCCCTAACGCCTTAAGCCGATTTAAGGGTGCTTGTCTTCTTCCTCAAGACTTTTTAAGCATTTTTTTAATTGCTCGGCCAGGAAACAAAGCGAGACAATTTTTCTCCCGCAAAGGTTAGTGTTCACGAAACCCCATTTACATTTTAAACAAAGCAAGGCGTACTGCGTTCTGCGGCAAAAACACTCACCCGTAGTCATGGTTACAAAGGGTTATATTTTCAGATATTTGGAGTAGGTAATGTGTATTTTCTAGTCGTTGAGTGCGTGTAGATGGATTATGTGAAACTCCTTGCATATTCCCACTTACATGGCTAGCTTCAAGTCTTTGAGTTAGTAGTAATATTGTAAACGACTCCGACCATGAACACACAGCTTTGACAGAAATAGACTTGTTTTGGCTGTTTGCGTACATCTTCGCTGGCTAAGAAATTTATTTCGAGCTACTCTCTATTACAACCCTTGGTGGACGGAACATCTCAAACCAGAACAAATTTGTTTAGCGAACTGAGAAAAGAAAAACCCTCTCTAACTTGCGTCTGTGAACGGTTCAACCGACTAGCCGACACTGTGTGTGCCGCAATCTTTCATTGGTGCCTACAAGTGCCGAGTTAGCCAATGAACTACGTCGTTAAACGGAGCAGTTTAAGATCCAGTTTGCGATAGGGAGTGGCTCGGAATAAAACTCTTGGTTAGCAAAGATGAGTTGAGTGTAACAAATGACCACAACCTATTTGATTATTTCTCTGCGCAAAAATAAATCTAAAAAACACAGAATATTGTTCATTGTATGAAAATTTTGTCACCATTGGTATGAAAGCCTTGTTAACAGAACTGTGAGGAATCTTCAGTCGCCTCTTCACCCTTGTACACACAACTCCAAACGAGTATAAAAACATAGTGGTGTGCTGTGTATTACACTGTGTAAAGCTCGATCATCATGCTTTGTATACAGAACATGTTGTTTACCAAAATAAATACATACATTTCTATGACTTCTTATGTCCATTTCCGAAGCGAGATTAAAACAATTAACACAATAGACCATCTGGCAAAGCGATAAGATGTTGTCCGCTCCATATCACTGATTAACAATAAAAACTAAACTTCTCCAATAGTACTACATCAATAAGTCTTTGACATTTTCCTCCTTAACATATACATCGTCTACATATAAAAGTTTAGAGGAAAAAAACGACTTTGCTGTACAGGGAAAACAGCTACAATGACGAGTATTTCCAGTAATCCGTTGACTGGAGTTTTATTCAACTTTTTGTTGTATCATGTGGATATATATTTCCAAACAGGAGTTGAGTTAAAATACTATTCACTTGACTTGGTGCATAAATTAAATCTCGCGTGTCGCTGACTTCAGTCTTAATACTTAGCTCAGCCCTTAAATATAATCATATGTATATGTTATTTGATTCCTATCCATACAGCTTTATAGATGTTTGTTGCTGTTATAAACCAACATCATTCTCGTTTGGGCATCGTTTGGTCGTCATACTTACATAATTGAGGGTAACAGCATGGATACGTTTACTCTACCTTTCTATTCACAAGCCAAAAATCTATCGTAAAAATCGTCATTGTCTTATAGGACGAAGCGAACGTTAAAGTAAACGTGTTGCAATCAACGTTGAGTTAATCAGAATTGCTGTTGTCGAATAGGACGAAGTGAAGCATTTAAGTTAACGTGTTGGGATCAACGTTGGGTTCACCAGAGTTATCATTGTCTTATAGGACGAAACGAAGCATTAAAGTTGACGTGTTGCGAGCAACGTTGAGTTAACCAGAATAATCATTGTCTTATAGGACGAAACGAAACGTTAACGTGTTGCGATCAACGTTGAGTTCACCAGAATTGCAGACTGTTGTCGGTATTAGATTGTTCTGGTTTATAAAATTTAAAAGGCGTTCTCCAGTTATTAGTTTATACTTCAAGTCAAGTTCTTTTCGTAAATTGAAATTCGGAAATCTCTGGAGGTATGCCAATTCTTAATTCCTGAGCAATATGACTTCACCAAAGACAATTATGATGTCATTCCAGCAAAACAATCTCTAAATCTAAACGGTTCGCTTTAGTAATGGCATACTCTAAACCAGAAGTCTCTCCTTATCGTGTTTTATTAAAGATATAAAAAAACCGCCGTAATTATTTTATTTATCAGCTGGACGTCTGAGGAAACTTAACTAAACGTGGTACGCAAAATTGCTTACAGAAAAATGTCATCACTTTCGTAAGTTTGTTTTCTGTGATCAGTATAATGCTTTAGAAGTTCAAACTTGGTCAAACAAGGCTATCGATTTTATTCTATAAGAACTATTTGTGACGTGTTTGACGGTTCACAAGGCCATTATTTGTGTGTGACCTCAATACAGTTGATTTTGATTAGAGAAAGGAGATTTGCCCGGTTATATTTAGCATCGTAAGATAACGAACTCACCCTTATTTGGGAATAAAAAACTTCAAAGCCACTATAATAGTTACGACGTCAGAATCCATTAAGCTAAAACTGACAACTTCCTATCTGAAGAAAAAAATCTATTTGAGGTTTATAAGCAAAGTCTAACAATTTGTCGTCACAGAAAAAGAATAACACAATAATGTGGTAAACTCAATAAGATGAGAAGGACTGAAAGATCCAACTAAGATAAAAGACGACACTGGACGACACAGCATGCCCCTGGGCAATTTAGCTCAGTCTTTAGAAAAGTAGTCAACCTTCCATGAAGGTGGGAACCGCCACAAGGCTTACTGCAGACGATGAATGTTCGGAATAAGACACGACTAATGGACATAAACTGTTAGCTGTCTTAAACGATTATACACTGCTCCTGGGCTTTCCTTATTTAAGGCTAGGTGCATTGGTACAGTAGTAACAACAGTAGCACATCTGGACACGCAACGTCTTGAATACATTTTGTAAAAAGGATAAGTTAATTTTAAAATCATTAAATGTCAAAAAAATCGGGGATTTCGATCGGCTAGTATACCCTGTCCCGTTTTTAACCGCGATGACAAATCCCCCAAAAGCTCCCTTTCAGTTGTTATTTTTTTAAAATACAGATTAGTGTGAGATACCAACCTTACAATAAACTCGGCATCAATTAAGACTACCCAGCCCAAACATAGATTTCACAGAAATGCATATAATTAGGAATTGTGGCAGTCAATCCATGCTCAAATGTTAACAGGTTATGTTAGCTTGACTAAGGGGATTTTGGGCTTAAAAGTAACTAAAACAATGAAATTATGGGAATGAGCATTTATTGTCTAGTGTTATGTGATGCACAAACACCTAAAGGTGAAAGAATTGGGGTTTGCCTGATATTTCAAGATCGTCATAAGTTTCGAGGAGACAACATATGATTAGACAAAAAGACTGTCTGAGAGAGATAAACGGCTGTAAAGCAGACTGAAATGTAAGACCGGATAATCATAGCCAAGCTGGGAAAAGTTTGCCAAAAGTTCCCATTACCTTGGAGGTTAAATAGAGTATGCTGCAATGATCAACGTGGTTCATCGTTTAAATATTTTCAACAGGTCGAGGATTAAGTAGGGCTTTGCTTACTTAGTAACGATCAGATGACACTCCTGTGACTTTATCAGCGTGATAAAGTCACGTTACATCTGGCCTTTATCGTTAGGCAAAGAAATCAACAAATGAGGAGAAATTATCTTTCAACTTTTCTCTCCAAATATCGCTAAGTCATATTTCGCTTCTCAAATTAAGGTGAAATGATGACATTAAGCCCTTGTCTAGCTAGACAGAGGAAATCAGTGTGAGAACACGAGAGCCTAAAGAGATGCTGATCCCATTCTACTTCAAACCCCATAATAAGGGGATATTAAACAACACACTTATGATGTATATATATTAGGTTGACGCCTTGGTCTTTCCGGATGGCTGGTGTAATAATTGCATAAATAAATCAAGTCACTTGATATTTATTTTTGATTCGAGTAATAGCGATTAAAGAACTCATTTTAAGTTTGCCTAATACGGTCAGGGTAGTTTAATATACTCAATGATAAACACAATACCCACACTGAAACATCTGCTTTCGATCAAATGTCACTTTAATATGAAAAGTAATGAAAAAAGAAAATTTATAGTTTAGGAAAATGTTGAATATCTGCTAGCTGTACAAATTACTGAGATGTAAAAAAAAAACAGAGTCAAATTGCTTTGTGATGAGACACTTTAATATCAGACACAAGCTCTATCAAATATTCAAAACTGGTAATATTGTGAAAGCCACATAAATAATGCTCTTTATTATTTATTATTTCACGAATGTATTATGATCGAGGTCAAATTATGTCCGTGCCAGTGGAGTATAGATTGAATGGAATCATTTATGGCTAAGCTGAGAATGTGCACATAGGACCAGCTGTCCGCCGTACTCATTTAACAGTGGTGTTGGTATTATGTGGCAGTAGTGTTCTTGTTAACGTGACAGCGTTGAAATTATCTATGAGCTCTTATTGTTCATATCAGCCTGACAGTATTGTCAATATTACTGTGATATGGTATCATTTTGATAGTGTAATGTATTATATGTATGCCAATGTAAAAAGAAATATATATAAAAAAACATTTATTCAGTTTATTTAAAGTAAAACATCCTTGAGGAAGTTGAGGGTCATATCAGAGAAAAACCGTTGAGCATGACATTTAAACCAATCAATCAAATGCACGGTTATCTATACCATGTTGGTTCATCCCAAATCCAGTGATCGGTGTTTCAAACCATTAATAATTTAAATGTCAATCATAGAGTGGAAAGCATACCAGAATAAGTCGGTTTCAGTTTAAAATAATATCTTCTATGTCAACCCTAAATGACTATTATTATATATCTGAAGAAAATGAATTCTAATTGCCAAATTTTAAGAAATTGTGATAATTGAAACCGATTAATCAAAAATATGCATCTCTTATAAAAAATACTTCTTTTTTCTAAATTTTAAAAAAGCTGTCCGACGTAAAAGATTTGCCATGTTTAATCTCGATCAAAATGAGTCAGCTTTTGGGCCCTTGTGTCAGTACTTATTAGCTGCCTTACATTGGGTGAAAGTCTGGTCAGTCAGTAGACTGAATGTTGGTCCTTTAAACGGAAGGTGGCCGCTTCGATCCCTTTAGCTGGAATTTTTTCTTTCTCTATATATCCAGATGTCTATTGTGTTAACATCTTAAAGACATAAAAAAAATTCCAGACACTGTATAACAAGGAAACCAAACAACAGACTGGAATTTTCCAGTAGAGCGTTGAACTATATAAATAGGACTTCGACGAATAGTATCGGTATTGTTAGTTCATTAAACGATGTACGCTCTATTTTTATATATCTCTTACATGTCTTTAAATTCTAATTATACCAGGTGTCGTGTAGTTATATTAATGTTGTTAAAAAACTAAATAAAAAATATTGTTAGATAGTGGCTATCTTACTTCTTAGTTTCACTTTGTGAATGAACTCATGATTGCTTGAAACCTTTCAGATATGTTACAGCCAGAGTCAGCAGAAATCAATAAACTATATCTGTTTGAAGAGGATCTGTCATCGGACGTCAGCTGATTAATTAATATCCGGACAAATGATAAAACATGGCCTGAATAATATCGCGATATACAAAAAGAGATAATTCCCATAATCCTTCTCAACAAATCACTTCCTGCTATCAACATTTCCTAGATAGTAACGATGGCAACCTAGTTTTCGGAACCAAAATGACAAGCTTTTGTCAGTGATGTCAAACAAAGGTTACTATAGGCCCCTTAATATAACATGTGCGTTTACTTGATGCACAATTTACGTTCTGCAATGCGGAACATTGCCATATTTCAAGCTTTGAGGGCGGAACCTTGTTATATTTCAAGATCTGAGGCAAAGTTAGCGTGAAAGGCCAACAATAAAAGTGGTTTTGTTACAGATTTTGGCTTGATCAGAAACTCAATATGGACAGTGGTTTAAACTGAGAAGCAATAAACACAAACTTCGATGAAAAAAAAACAATATAGAGGATACCGAACGGCAATTTTGCACGGGCGGCAACCCATTGCGATTGTTTGCATTGAGGAAAATTATTTTGCGACAATACTTTTTGTCCGATAAAGTAATAAAGACGTGTATGTCTATATGGTGCTACCATAATAAACATGCTTAAAAGGTTATTCGTCTGCTTCTTTAGGATGCCAAATATGACCTTGTGAAGTAGACGTGTGAATCGTTATACGGAATTTGCAGATATGGCCTTGTGAAGTGGACGTGTGAATCCTTACAGAAGAGCAGTTTAAATTTGCAACGTCATTTGTGTAATAATAAAGATAGGCTACATAGTGTATAGCCCCAGCTTCTTTACTAGGACAACAATATAAAAGCTGTGAAATTTTTACCCAATGTAGGCTTATTGCCAGTTAACTGCCCCCCAATGAAATCTCGATAATTCTAATTTGTTTAATTGAAGGACGGTCGGTTGGAGGGAGGTTTCTGCTGCCCTAGGGTTCTCAGAGGTAAGGGTCAACATGAGGCCTATCTGTTTGTGATGTCTTTGTATTACGTCCTGTGCATGTCCTGTATTTGTCTTGTTCTGTTAACTTTGTTAGCAATTCAGAATGTTTATTCACTCTTAAGACCACACCGAGTGGCACAGGTTGCCAGTGCTGTCGTGAGTGCTTTCCTTCAACCATTGGTCTAGGAGGCCGTCATGTAAGTGAAATAAACTTAGGCACGGTGTTAAACCCAAATCAATCAATCTGAATTGAAGGTGGGTGTAACCCCGTAAAGTGTATCACCACAACAACAAGTCGGGAGCATGAAAAAGCACTAACATATTTGCCGACTTCAGTTATAGAGGATATCAGCGAGGAACATGAGCGGATAACAAGCTTGTGTGGTTCTCTCAGTTTCAAAACCCTACAGCCAATGAAACAAAGAAATCAATAAACTGTAGACCCATTTGTTATTTTATTTATCGTCTTATATCAACCGTGCAAATTAATATCGTCGCCACTAAAAACACTGACACAAGCTTAGAAATGACTATCTGCCTCTCTAAATGGTCATTTGGCTTCCTTTTCATATAGCTATAAATGTATCTTTATTTTGTGCTACAAATATGAATGGGTGGTTTCCCAATTCGAGTTAGAAATTTATATCGATTGTTTTGCTGCCCAGAACCAAGCAAACAAGTTGTCCAGGTTGATCTTCCACAACTGGATTCTACGTTTGTCACTGACCTATACGGCAGACAGGAAGCATACTTTAAAATGCACTGTTGGTAATTCCAGTTCTCCTGCTGAACACCTTTAGGGCATATCAAAGACATTTATTCTTCTGGAAATAGGTCTATTTGGAAATCAATTCAGACGCAGTTGGCAATTGTTTCGCCCCCGCACGTTACATGTTGAAGAGCATATTCATTGTTTTAAAAAAAAAAATTTCTTCATTTCGGTGTGAATTGGTGTAATATTACTGTTTTCTAGACATCTCCTTCTTCTCGTTATATTTTACAGCCAAGGTTATTTCCAAGAATGAACGTTATTTTACGCTATAGTCTGTGTTTAGATGGTCACGATCTCTTGGGTTTGTATATAGTGGATGTTCTTTGTTCGCGGGTTCTCATATTGTGACAAGAGAGAGTGATGGAATTAAAGTTCAATTTGGTGGCAAAGATTCCAAATGTTTCTGTTCCTGATTCCGATGACATGTCTGATAAATTAATAACGATCCAATGAAATTCAGGCATACAAATCTCTTTTGTTCGAGAGTTATTTTTGACAGAATCCAATTTTGCAATATAAAATCTGAACTTTTCCCTCAATAAGTATGTAAATTTATAAAACGCAATTACAGAATTTTACATATTTAGAGTTGTACATTTTCTTGCATTGCTTCAAGTCTCACGGCTGCGTTTCAAATTATTCATTTGTGACTTTGTGTAAAGGTTACCAGTGACATGGTCGAGTACTGCTTGAACAGCAACAAGACACCCAGTAAACAACAATTAAACTGTGAGTAAAACACCGGGTAAACTGCTAAACAATCTGTAATAACAGAGAGAGACAACAAACACATGCTAAAACTCTTGTGGAAGACGATGTAAACACCATGCGAATACCGGCTGAACCGTGCTACATCCTAACAAGCTGATATGTATCTTTATGCGATAGCTTTTGTCTTTTTAGTATTATCAAATCATAGCGGCCATGTTATTCTATGAGATTCTTTATTTTTTTATGGATGGCTCTGTCATTGGATGTCATTTGTGAAATCAGTTTTAATAGAACTCAGAACGAATGGGCAAGACGACGTCGATCCGCTTATATTCTTCAGTATTTGTTTTGCTTACTGCGGTGGTCCTGTATTTGCTGTCAATGCTGTCAAGGAAACAGGCCTTCACATATGTATGGGCTGACACACCCTCATGTGAGTGGAATAACCTATAGGACGGAACAAAGCCCTAATCAAAGCATGAGAAGTTATATTACAAAACTCGGATTACAGGTTAAGGTATGCTCATATTCCTTTCTTTGCACTTATAAAGCTATAGACCATCTATACAAGGTAAATATGGTATATTCATTTCCAATCTTGGTCATCTGAGCATTTTTATCGGAAACTATATGATTACATAAATATTGATAACTCTATAGTAAAACTAGTGTTAAAATCCCTCGCTAGCCAAATGTGGCATCTCGACTATGTGTCCTTAACCATCCCGATGATGACCGTTATCAGGGTTGATTTCCAGGGCTGACATGTTAACGGCTCGCGGTGGTTTGGAGTCTGTGATAAATGGGCTGCGGGGATTTGTTATCGGTGTGAATAAATCCTGAGCACACTCACTAAGCTATGGTTAATCCCCATATGCCGACAAGGGAATAATACTCACCCATTCCTTCGGTCTACAGTTATAAACGGCATCTTAAAGTAGCTATTTCGGGGCTTCGGTGCATACTATTCTCCGATATTATAAATTAGCCTAGAGTATTTGTCGCACTTGATAGAAAATATAACTTCTCAGTAAAAAAAAAGACAATCTATGCTGTCACACAAATTGTCTTTAAAGTCAGTTTTGCGTAGCCCTGTGTGGGTCCGGGGCAATAGAATAAAACAACAGATCCCCAGGAGAGTTGGCCGTGAGAGGCGACTTACCTGCGGGCAATGTGGCTGTAGGGAGCTCCATGTTGCTCTGATCGTGCCGGCATAAGGGGCAACAGACAGCCGGTCTGTCCGCGGTGTCATTGTATTGCAGGGCTGATTTCCTTCACTCAGTGGTCTGGCACGCCATCATTTGAGTGAAATAAACTTAAGTGCGGCGTTAACCCCCAATCAATCAAACAAACAAACATTTGTAGTTATAATTTTCGTAATTACAAACTGCTTCCATTATTTGACACAGTTGATATTTGACATTCGGGTGTTTTATATACATTGTATTTGAAGTCGCTGTTTGTTGTGAATTCTGTGTTTTTTCTGCCAGAACTCTATATAGCTCTCCATTCCAATAATTCTCTGCCAAAGCTCCCAATCGTATCAGCACTCATTCTGTTCAGCACTCAGCCTGTTTAGCGCACTAGGAAAATTTGACATCGGGCGCTATCAACTTCTCGAGACAAGGTGTGTCCTGACGTGAAACTCTACTCCACACCTTGGGCCATAATTATTTGCAGTCAAACAAGGATGAGTTATCCCTCATAGTTAGAGTAATCGGCAATGTGCAGCAGCCTGTAATCATGTTGCCTTATATTACTCTGCAATAGGTCCGAACATTGAAATACATTAAAATCCCATTAAAAACAAAGTACGGAAAAATTTCATCATGCCGCTGTAACAGACAACCAAGAAAACGCATAATTAGGGCCAGTGATCGAAAAGAATATTGTCTTCCTCTGCTGTTTACCATGATATTTTTGCAGAGACTTAAAAGCAAAGGTCCTTATCAACTGGGTATTTTTATTCAATCGAAATCACGATTACGACATCTCTGTTGTCAGACATTACTGAAGTGTTTTCAATTATTTTCACGAAGATTTTACTTTGTACCGACCATGCAGCGGCCGTAGGCCTACTCTGTCGGTTCACGTAGGTACACAGCTTCGGGAATGCCTTCTCTGAAAAGTTCCGTTTCAATATGGCACCATTATCCAGTAACACTTATATTGGTTGGGCGAAATTAGTGCTACTTTTACCGACTGGGATGTCTCTGAAACACGTCTCTGATCACAAGACAATTACCTATCTTAGGCATAATTATATTATCGTCTTGCATATTGGTTCAGTAAAATAATTATATCAGTCTCTGAAGCGTCTATACTAATTGACTAACTCAATGTCAGCCCATTGTTTAAGTATAATAATTGATATGTATATAATTCCTTACGGCCGCTAAAACCAATGGTATATAATTTGAACAATCACAGCTCATTTGTCTGTTAATGTTTATTTTGCCTCAAATATTTTAGATTTTCTTTGTATTTTATTCATCAATATACCTATTTGTTGCTGCTCATTTGTCCCTATCACCTGACGAAGTCATAATAAAGTCTGTTAATTAATTCGAAAAGAATGTATCGTTTTTTGAAATTACAAAATTTGTGTGTTTTACTTGTGTATTTTAACTCGTATTTCTCGATATGTAGCTTTAAAGGAACACTGGTTTGACAGCGTGGAATATTCGAACGTTGAATATGTAGGCTGGATTTGAGTGTTAGTTGTTTAACTCTCTAGCCTGCCTAATATCTTGTTCGACAAGATAATACACCGTGGCCTATTCCCTAGTTGCCACGATGCTGACACATAAACAACATTATCCCTGGCCTCTTGAATAAAGTAAGAGAGGATTTATTTGATCTGAAATGTCAGGTCGCTTTCTATGTTGTCAAGAGCACGCTTCATGTTTTCTCTACCGTTCGGGTCTGCTGGTGTTTGATCCCACGGGCGTTATGAAAGCCCTTTTCAATGGGCAATTTGAGCAAATTCACACCATCTGGTGAATGTAGTAGTTGTTCAATTTGTCTTCTAGCAGTTTGGAATCTTTTTTATGGCTTATCGCTATGCACGAACTTTCAATAGAATCATAATTCAAAATTTTCGCTTTTTCAAAGCAAACTAGACGTGTATATTGAACTTTAATTGGCTTAAGTGCCGCGTCAGCTGCTTCGAGACATTTGTTTGTATTTCCTTATCTTCATTAAATATATTGATTAACAAATGGAATTGATAATATATTTACAAAGATATTGTTTCACAAATTAACATAGTGGACACGGGACATTTCTAATTATTATTTTCACTAAAAGGTATTCCCGACAGGCTGACTTAAAACTGTTTAGCTGTCTGCTTATAATTCTCCCTGATTATTTTTTTTTTAAAAATATACAAATATGATGTACATAGGTCAATAATATTGAGTAATCGGATTAACGCGAGGTAAACCACATTGAGATAATTGCTTCTTAGTGTTTACCTAGCTTATGATTGCTTAATTATTAGTCTGTAGTGTGTTGAGGTGTTTATTACTTCATATGTTGTTTGGCTCTCGTCTGTAGTGTGTTGAGGTGTTTATTACTTCATATGTTGTTTGGCTCTCGTCTGTATTGTTTTGAGATGTTTATTACTGCATCTGTTGTTTGGCTCTCGTCTGTAGTGTGTTGAGGTGTTTATTACATCGTCTGCTCTATGGCTCTCGCCTGTAGTGTGTTGAGGTGTATATTACATCGTCCGCTATGTGGCTCTCGTCTGTGGTGTTTTGAGGTGTATATTACATCGTCCGCTATGTGGCTCTCGTCTGTAGTGTGTTAAGTTGTATATTACATCGTCCGCTCTATGGGTCTCGTCTGTGGTGTTTTGAGGTGTATATTACATCGTCCGCTATGTGGCTCTCGTCTGTGATGTTTAGAGGTGTATATTACATCGTCCGTTCTAAGGCTTTCGCCTGTAGTGTGTTAAGATGTATATTACATCGTCCGCTCTCGTCTGTAGTCTGTAAAGATGTATATTACATCATCCGTTCTATGGCTCTCGCCTGTAGTGTGTTGAGGTGTGTATAACATCGTCCGCTCTATGGCTCTCGTCTTTAGTGTGTTGAGGTGTATATTACATCGTCCGCTATGTGGCTCTCGTCTGTAGTGTGTTAAGATGTATGTTACATCGTCCGCTCTGTGGCTCTCGTCTGTAATGTGTTTAGATGTATATTACATCGTCCTTTCTCGTCTGTAGTGTTAAGATGTATGTTACATCGTCCGCTCTGTGGCTCTCGTCTGTAGTGGGTTGAGGTGTATGTTACATCGTCCGTTCTAAGGCTCTCGCCTGTAGTGTGTTGAGGTGTGTATTACATCGCCCGCTCTGTGGCTCTCGTCTGTAGTGTGTTGAGGTGTATATTACATCGTCCGCTATGTGGCTCTCGTCTGTAGTGTGTTGAGGTGTATATTACATCGTCCGCTATGTGGCTCTCGTTTGTAGTGTGTTAAGATGTATGTTACATCGTCCGCTCTGTGGCTCTCGTCTGTAGTGTGCTGAGGTGTATATTACATCGTCCGTTCTAAGGCTCTCGCCTGTAGTGTGTTAAGATGTATATTACATCGTCCGCTCTCGTCTGTAGTGTGTTCAGATGTATGTTACATCGTCCGCTCTGTGGCTCACGTCTGTAGTGGGTTGAGGTGTATATTACATCGTCCGTTCTAAGGCTCTCGTCTGTAGTGTGTTGAGGTGTATATTACATCGTCCGCTCTATGGCTCTCCTCTGTAGTGTGTTGAGGTGTATATTACATCGTCCGCTATGTGGCTCTCGTCTTAAGTGTGTTAAGGTGTATATTACATCGTCCGCTCTCGTCTGTAGTGCGTTAAGATGTATATTACATCGTCCGTTCTAAGGTTCTCGCCTGTAGTGTGTTAAGGTGTATATTACATCGTCCGCTCTATGGCTCTCGTCTGTAGTGTGTTGAGGTCTGTATTACATCGTCCGCTCTAAGGCTCTCGTCTGTAGTGCGTTAAGATGTATATTACATCGTCCGTTCTATGGCTCTCGCCTGTAGTGTGTTAAGGTGTATATTACATCGTCCGCTCTATGGCTCTCGTCTGTGGTGTTTTGAGGTGTATATTACATCGTCCGTTCTGTGGCTCTCGTCTGTAGTGTGTTAAGGTGTATATTACATCGTCCGCTCTAAGGCTCTCGTCTGTAGTGTGTTGAGGTGTGTATTACATCGTCCGTTAAAGGCTCTCGTCTGTAGTGTGTTAAGATGTATATTACATCGTCCCCTCTATGGCTCTCGTCTTTAGTGTGTTGAGGTGTATATTAAATCGTCCGTCTCTCGTCTGTAGTGTGTTGAGGTGTATATTACATCGTCCGCTCTATGGCTCTCGTCTGTAGTGTGTTGAGGTGTATATTACATCGTCCGCTCTGTGGCTCTCGCCTGTAGTGTGTTGAGGTGTATATTACATCGTCCGCTCTATGGCTCTCGTCTGTAGTGTGTTGAGGTGTATATTACAT
>JAQQZZ010111810.1:0-15345 GCA_030265115.1 Mopalia vespertina | reverse complement strand
GCTTTTACAAACCAGAAATGAGAAGCAGCTCTGTGATTGGTCAATTTAAGAAACCAATCGACATTATAGGGGGAGTGGTCGCGTTAGATCTCAATTATAGCGACAAACGAAACACGGGGAGCACTTTTTGAAATCTGATTTTTAATAGATTGAATAAGAGACCGGCTTATTCTCTCTTTCATGATGATTTGGGGGTATAAACTAGTTATTTAGCTTTAGATTAACGCTAAAGTACGGCTTTAGCAGCCATAATACAGAAAATATTACATTATTAATCAGTATTGATGTAATGCTCCAAATATTACTGGCATTATTGATGTATGAAATCATTAGCAATTAACACCTGTAAGAAAAGGTGCGTAAAGGCTAGAGCTTGTTTGGTTATTCGATGAAGCCATCAAACACGCACACATCTCCTTTATCAATTTCGGGCGAACGGGTACTATATATATAGTAAAGGTTAAGTAAAGGCCTTTATGGGAGTAAAATTCGGTAGAGGCTAATTTCCGCCATACATTTTTTGTCTTTCATTTCCGTTGAACAGTGGGCCCTAAACGGAAGAGATTAGCTCTGATTTAGTGTTTACAACTGTAATATTTAATTCTGTTTTGTTTAGATTTCTTTATTGAAACCATTAACATAACCTTGGTATAATCGCCATTAATCGTTTCAGGTCGGGCTCAAGGCTGTTTCAATCACTGTGACTGCGGACTATGGAGGCTCATCTGTGCCATTTATTCCGTTCTTTGGTCTATACTATTTGACAAGCGAAAATGAAAAAGCGGTGCGAAAGTACTGAGAGAAAAATGAAATTGAGAATAAATTAAGAAAGTCACCAATCGCGGCTTTTTGTGCCTTGCATGTTCTTCTTCTTTAGCGCTTTTTGTGCCATGCATGTTCTTCTTCTTTAGCGCCTTTATGGTGTAAAGCGACAGACGAAAACGCGAAAACAAAGTTAAGACAATGCAGCTAAACAAAATCAAAGCATCGACCAGCTGTGATGCTGAAGGTCTAAAAACTTAAATACTTGGGGAACGCAAAACTGAGGCATAAATAAAAACATTTTAAGTAACTATATGAACATGGTAATGTCAAGTGCGTCAAAAGAGGTTTGCTTTATAATATACATAGCATAAAGTATGCCAGCTGTAGTTTTTGTATTTTAAGGTATAAGCGTACGATATATAGTGCTCCTTACAGTTTTTTTAACAAACGTTCGAATTATTCAGTGGTACAATCATAGCGTTAGCCAGAGGGGTTCTCGGTGTCTTTGAGACACCCAAGAAGCCATTTGAAACACCCGGTTTCCGTCAAATTTAACATGGGAAAGATAGGGGAACAGTAAAATGAGAAACTAGAAAGTGCTATCCCGAAAATACTTTTACAATCAGAGCAGATTTTAGTCGAGAAAATGTTCGAGGCATTTTGCAACCATCAAGTACCATCTAGCTTTTCAAAACACACTTGGAACTTTGCGATAATTCAGCGCCATAGCTATTTTATCAGGAAGTCATGAGAACGCGTTCTACTTTTAGCCACAGTTACGAAAAATCCAGTAGATTAAAAATTTGAAAATGGGAAACAATTATGATTTAAGAATAATCAAATTTGATAGTATCTATATAAAACAAAAAAGGAATCGCATTGAAGTACAGCTGAATGACATCATAGCTGTAATTTGCCTGGCTACAACCGTTCAATTTACGCAAATTTAGCGACTATATCACTACATTCAAAATGGACCTGGTTTATGGCCAAGCAGGCTGGATATAAGACGGTGATGGTTTTAATCAAATGTGTTGGCGGCTGTGACCCGTACGGGAATCGAAACCTCATATGTCCAGCACGGACCCATATTTACCATATATCATGTCGGATTATTGTGTCGGCCTTTTAACGATATATAGGCTACGCTGCGGTTATAAATACATATAGGCTCTACATGCAGTGGCCTGTTTCGTGTGATATAGCATTCGTGTGGATCAGGTGAGAAAGTCTATGGGTTTTATATTTAACGTAAAGATCCGTCAATATGATTTTGCGTGTATTTTGATTAAGCATATACTACAATTAATTATAGGCTTTGAGAAATATATTCAATCATGTGTACTTTGGTTACATGTACAACAACCATGGTCAACAGCCAATCAGCACAGAGAAAGTCAATGTTTAAAGCAGCAGTTTTATTAACGCGAACCGCGAACTGCGAACCGCGGTCTAACTTTATTGACGTGTTTTATTATACGATTTAGTTATATGCTTCAAGCCGGCGATGGTTCGAATTGTTAAGCGCATGATGCCACAGCAAAATTGTATTCTTTGGTTTTCCAAAGTAGCGGAAAAGACAATCATCGATGGCAACAACAACAACAAAATGTCAGTGGGTTACATTATATTTTATATATTTGTTGTAGGCTTGTTGTATTTTCTCTGCCATGTTGATCACATGCATGGTAGAGATACAAGCAGTGACCTCTTACCTTTTGGTCTTTGCTGGTAATCCATTTTCAGACACTGTTAACAATTGTTTAAATTGTAAACATCGCGTACGTTTGGGAATCACAGCATACGATTGAATTGATAAACCTCCCAGTTCGTGTTCAATTCCTAAGCCCAATAGCAGTGTCTTGATTCCACTGACTTCTGATGTTTATATAACAAGTAATCAGTCCATCGTGGTATCGTCATATCCGTTAGTGGATAGTTTCCTTACAGTGGTACCAAATGCTGGCAGGTCTTTTTGATAGCTGTTTTACCATCCAAGCTGAATCGAGTCAGCTGTTCACAATAACCATAGCAATTCATTCACAGCAGCGACTCAGGTAATTCACGTCATCGAATTGGTTAATTCACGTCACCGAATTGGTTAATTCACGTCACCGAATTGGTTAATTCACGTCACTGAATTTGTTAATTCACGTCACCGAATCAGTTAATTCACGGACCCGAATCAGTCATTTTGCCCAACTCCACATTGTTAAGTCACACGTTACAAACTTGTTAAATTCCAATTCTCACGGCCCAGAACCAAGTTGAAATGGTACGGACTATGAAGGGTAGCCTACGTGACGGTATAATGGGTGTTCAGCCTATATGTGCACTAGAGGTCCAAGTCATATTCCATTCACTCTTTGATTACCAGTTACAACCCCTGATTGTTATGGAACCTACACGGACTTGTACAGACGTATTAACAAACTGCATGCTGAATTACGGGTGTGCTGGATTAGATAAGTGCACAGACCAAATGAAGCGTATCCGGGACGTCTTAAGATTAGAACATGGTGACAGCCAGCTCACATATTCCAAAATAAACCTCATGGTATATTTATTGATTGTTTGGTGGCGTTGTCAAGTGTTAGCGATTAATACGCATGCCAGAAAATAACTCCACACAATGAACGAGGGGTAGTTTAGGAGTTCTTTTCACAATACCTGTTCCCCCTAACCTTAGTCACGCAGGTATACAACCTCGGTTTCGTTCGCGTTATGATCTCGTATCGTGTCTAACTTGTTATTGTTAAGACAAGTATGGTCGGTACTTTAACGGTTTATCAGTATAAGGACAAAGCCAGAGGTGCTTGTACTAAAATGAAAACTTGACTTTATTACACCCAAACCACATGTCACGTTATAAGGGGACAAAATACAATATTACAGATTATATATATGACCGACAATATCGTTATACAGTGACAGCAATTTATTATCATTGTCCGAAAAGGAATATTTATTGATATCAAATGCTGATAAGTGCGTTAAACACACAGTCGCCTGGATTTTAAGTGTTTGATTGTAAATAAAATACGTTATTGACAAAACAATATGGATTTGTCTCTACCTATGCTTTATAATACCATGGACTATGTCTATGTCATAACGAATACAGGTAGGGACAAATCCATATTTTTTTATTAATTTTTTTTTGTTTTTTAACTTACTGCTTATTTTTTTCGAATGTATATGTTTGTGTCACACACTTTATGAATAAGAAAAAACAAACAGTTATTTTGTCAATAATGTATTTTATATACTATCAAACACTTACAAACCATGCAGGCGACCGTGATTAAACACTTTATAGATTAGGTTACACAGTTTTACTAATCTTGGTTTGAACGTGCAATTAAATGAGTCACTAAGTTTGAAAATGTTTGGGTTGTTACAATAATATAGAGGTACTAACCGCTGTCTTATTTGACCAAAGTAAGTACACACAAGGATATAATGGAGCTCATCGCCAATCAACCCGTTATTTAGTCTGGTTCACGCGAGACTATCCGTTATTACAAAGCCTACACACGCGTTCTTCGCGCGGAATACGTATTATACCTGTCCATCTACCTGTCTCCACTGGCAGCCGGTGATTGGATATTCTTATTTTGGTGAAAGCTATCCTAAAATAAGGTAGCAGGATCAATAATTTTTTTTTTAATTTAAGACTTAAAGTTTAAATTTTCCATAAAAGCTACCATTCGGTGAGGCCACTATATTTTGCGTGGCCAGTGTTGAAATTATTGACATCAAAGTTTGGGGCTGCTTAAGCCGAATTATTTAAGCGGTTACAAAACCCCTCGATTTCAGGAGGCACATCGTGCGACTACTCATAAATAGCTACGCTCCGGGAATCTTCCTATCCTTTCAAACGCAACCATTATTCTGCACTTTATCTTCCAATATATAAAGATTGTATGGCCTTACCTTGATTTAAACCATTTCGTTTTCTTCCTTGAATATTTGTGGGTTAGATCGACCCATAAAACGAACACTTGACGTCCATTTTCATGTCAAAATCAATCAGTTCTCAATAGTATATCCTATTCGCTTTTAATCGATTTGAAATGTCTGCATGCATTTGAGAACGAGATTTGGCGCGACATGCCTTGGTCTCTCCCAGTTGGGAACCACCCGTCGGTGAGTGTTCAACGAACAGTACAGAATGTTTTTTGGCGAGGTAAGTGGCCATACGGATTCAATATTATTTTTTATTCAGAGGCAGGCCTTATTTCTAAAGGTTTTGTACGGAGTTTTGCTGGACGGAGTGTCTCTATTGACTGTATATAAAATTCAATAAGATACGTATTCGCATCTATTCATGCACCTGATGGTCTACAGACGGACCTTTAACCCGTGAGTGTCTCATCGAAGTAGGCTTAGAAGGCCGACACGCTAACCATTAAAGCCCGACCGGGTCGTGCGCTGCAGGGAAGAAAACAAATCAAAGCGGATATATTTAACCCATTCCATATAAATTACAGCGATAGGCTGTTATTTTGACCGTTAAGGACTGAAAAGCAACAATAGGCCTGTTTGCGTGTGTCGGCTATGGGTGGGAGTTTACACTAATAGGCTCCTCACGTTAATTATTTGGAAATGCATACTCTTTTTTCTTCTTCTTTTCATTGCTTTCTAATTCTAATGATTATGTCTACTGTCTAAAAAAAACACCACCTGTTTAGATTTTAAATTATGTATGTATGTATGTATGTATGTGTGTATTTTTGAACACCATTCATACAAAATATTATGGCATTAATGTACATACTGTTAACAATCATCCTGATAAACATCTGTATTTATAGAAAAAGTACACGACACAAGCCTCGCGCTTACTGTGTACAATTATGAAATAAATTTTATAAAAAAAGAAGAAGAGTAAGTGGTATAAAGGTTTCCGAGGCAGCAAACCAACCGATGTGTATAATTTGTCGCAACGGCGCCAAAAATAAATCGTATTTTGTATAACCAGCTTTTGGAGTTGAAAGCGCTGCCATCACAGTAAAATACAGGACGTCGACTGTACGACTCCTCTGCCATAGCCTACAGTTCCATTAGATTGTGAATCAGGTTGTAAATCGGATGTATGTGCGACTTTTGTTTAAAAATCGATTTTCTATTGGTTTTAATGTAAATTTACAGAATAAACTTCCAACTCTTTTATTTTTTGCGTCATTTGTGGTGTTTATGCGTCACATCGGCGTGGTCCAATAACCCTATTACAGCAGAAAAAAACCATATCCAAAACTGTTCACTGTTTAAACGACGTATTGCGCTGATTTGGAATAACAATTGAATTATAACACCACAAAAGTCTTAGAAAATAGGAAGGATTAAGGTATTTAGGAAACTTTTTATTCGTTTTCATAAATGCGCTGTTAAGCTTGTGAATACAAAGCCAAAATAACTCGTCCGTTTCTTTCATGTCTTCGTATGAACAAAACGGATAACATGATGGCAGGATTTTAACGTCTGGCATTTGCAGATAGCATTACATATTACTTTACAAAAGACAGATATCTAATTATAACTCACACAAACTATTATTAGCATCACAGTAGACTTTGTTCGATCAATATGCCAGCCATTGTCCCTCGTCGACTATAAATAACAGAGGGATGGATGCATGCTTTATTCTTTCATCTATCTGAACACCATATATCTCTGTAATTCTCAGCCGGACTACATCAAGAACAAACCGAGTATGAAAGAAACCCTGTAGGCTGAGTTTGTGGCGGAAATCGCTATCAAGCGTTATCTATCACACACTTGATCCAGATTTACTTCATTAGACTAAGACTAATGGTTGAATGTTCCATTAGGTTGTGGATCAGGATGTCAATCGGATGTATGTGCGACTTTTGTTTAAAAATCCCTTTTCTATTGCTTTTAATGTAAATTTACAGACTAAACTTCCAACCCTTATTTTTGGCGTCATTTGTTGTGTTTATGCTTAATTACTTTCTCTATTCTCTCGCCGGTACATGGTATTATAGGTTTGCATGTTTAAGAAAATTTGTTCGCTCCAGACATTTCGTGTTTGATGAACGCGAGTTTAACATCAAATGTCTCAAGCTGACAAACTATGTTCTTACCTCGTCTGTCGAGTTGTTTTGTTGGGATTGGTCGAAAACACAGCGAGTGGTAATTAACAAAAAAAAAAAGGACGTTGCATGAGGTCTATCGACGCCGTGCAATAACTGTAATGTTGCACTCTGAGATTGGACACATTATAGAAAAACTGCATGTTTGAGAATGGAACATTATGATTTCTCAGCTGGAGATATTTTATCTTTAACGAGCGCGAAGCAGGAGTTGAGCATCAATTGTCGAGAGTGGACAAATCATGAGGTTTCTCTCTCAAACATGCAGTATTAGTTTTATTATACCGAATGTATTCGTTCCAGTGTTTGGGGCGATTTTATCAGTGGTTAATATCAGCAGAATTTACGTACATTGTTATCCTTTAAGAAACTGGCCTCTGCTTTACAATTAAACTCTTTTAAGTGACAGAAGAGGAGGGAACTTTGTAAAGAAATAATCAACGTCACGTTTTGATTAATGCCACGTGATCATGATGTGTTTTCGACCAATCAGAACAGCATGATTTGTCTGTACAGGAGACATTCATCAAAGCTGAAGGACATGGCACGTAAACAAGTTAAGCAAGGCGGTCCTTCAGAGAGGTAAAGGCGCCTGGGTTGGTCAAAACAAATAGTTTGGCAAGTGGCTATCGGTCTATAAGTCTACATTATAACGCTACATATATATATGTCACAAAAGTCTCTCAATGTGTGATTTTTTCACTTTATTTAAAAATTTTCGACAATGAAGGCGTATACGTTTCTGTTATATACCGTTCACTGACAGGCCTATCTTGGAGAAATTTATGTGTAACACTATTTTTTTTCAGGACTATTTTCGAACTATTTTTGTATTTCATGCTTTTGGTTCTTACCTTTATCAATATGTTTATTTTCTTCAAACAAAAATTTCTATTCAACTATTCAACTGGCCTTTATGTGTATTTTTTGATTTTATCAATAAAGTGACACTGATCTGTGTTGTTCATATATTGTCTTTCCTGTTATTTGTATCACATCACATGCTTGGCGTATAAGTGTATTCGGCCTAAATTACGTTTTGAAAATACTCCAAAATACACAAGTTACTGAGGTAGGCATGTCTGTGTAAATCACTTAAAATTTCGCTGGGACTATTTAACATAATAATGGACAGAGTGCCGTTGACAGCATGTATATGTATCACGGCTATTTACTGTCTGTGTCAACTCCTGTTTTTTTGTCAGGCCGTAATAATTATCTTGTTTGAACATTTTAACCAAACCAATCTCTATCAAAATCTTAAATTACAAATTTGGCAAAAAACTTTATTTTTGTTATAAAAAAAAAGATTAATATAAAGTTTTCAATTTTAATTCCGGAGAAATTCTAATCAATTATAAACAAAATGTAATGGACAAGTTTTTTGTGTTTAATTTTTGTTAGTTTGCTTGTTTGCTTAATTGGGGTTTAAAATTGTTCTTAAGGTTATTTCTCCCATATAAAACCTCAAAAACACCCTGACGATTGGCCGAGCCACAGCATAGGGACTTCTTTCATATACCTGAGGTTGACAAAGGGTCACTCACTGTCAAGCGGTACATTGGAAGATGATCAGTAAGTGAATTAGACAACACACCAACAACTGAACCACTGGCACTTGCTTCATTTAGATTTTTCAGATTTCAAAAATTGAATTTAGCTGTATTTTCAACATTTTGGGATAACACAGGTTTTAGTTAAGAACATTTTGCAGGTAGAAACCCGTCCAGGAATCAAATTCATGATTAAAAGAACTAGTCTAATTTCCGTTTGTAAACAGTAGAAGGCCGGGTTGCTGAGACCTTTACTCCGAGGGTTTGGTGTTCGATTCCTGGACAGGTTTCAACCTGTAAAATTTTCTGAACTAGAAATCCCCAAATAACAAAAAGACTGTTAATTTGTTAATATTCACTTTTTGAGACACAAAGATAATTAATTGGAAATTTAATTGACTACCATGTATTGAGACACATCTGTCAAATCCCATAAAAAACCTCTCCTTTTCACAATATATATTTACTGATAATTAAGATGATAAAAATGTAGCAGGAATCAACCCATTTATTGAAAGCAGATTATGAAAAGAACTTCACAGGTCCTGATAATAATAAATCGTTCATGTCCATCATTCACTTGGAAAACATTGTGTCCTAACATCCACACGTCCATTTTATTTTAACTCATTCAAATAACTGGTGTAGGCTCAGTTTAGCATTATGTCACTCATGAAAAATTGGTGACACATTATTTCACTCATAAGAAGCTGGTGAATATCCCATCACTCACGAAATGCTGGTGGTAAAATTAAATCTCAACAGATCTTTGTGTAATCAAAGATCTGGTACCAGATTGTTATGAGAAGCTTGTGTCTCATCATGCCACTCATGAGAAGCTGGTATCAGGTTGTTATGATAAGATTGTGTCTCATCATGCCACTCATGAGAAGCTGGTGCCAGATTGTTATGAGAAGCTTGTGTCTCATCATGCCACTCATGAGAAGCTGGTACCAGATTGTTATGAGAAGTTTGTTCGTCATCATGCCACACATGAGAAGACTGTCTCACATAACGTCACTCGTGATAAGCTGTGTCGTGCTATGTCACTTGCAAGAAGCTGTTGTTGCATTTAGTTACTCTTAAAAAGCTGGTGAAACATCTTGTCCTTAGCCAGAGAGCCAAGTCACAAAACACACAAACAACTCTTCTTTCAAAGTGTAAAGTCTGACGGCTGGAGATCGATCCAGGACTCACTGGTCTCCATTCTTGGATCATCACTTGGTTCTTAAGTATCACCTTGATACAGAGTTCTTAGTTCTCTTATTCACACCTTTGAGGTTAGCCTTATAACATTGGAGACTGCAGAGGGGAATCCCCGTCTTTGAGCAAGAGTACTTCTTTTGATTCCTACAGCCAGGTATGCCACACTTCACTGGTGCAGGTGGGCTGAAGAAAAATGATAACATTACAAGGTTTATAACAGTTATGTTACTTAATTATTAAATACCTCTAAAATTGAAAGTTGTCATGGAGTCAGAAAGGGTTGTAAAGTGATCAACCTGGTTACAAAAAACAGTAAACTATAAAACATATGACGGTGAGTACATAATTAACTATTACAAGATTTTCGGAAGGCTATATTATAAGGTTAAATAGGTAATATAGAATGAGAGAAGGACCTTCAACATGGCATCACAAACTCCTCCAATCAATTTCTAGTTGCCCCAAAGCTCTTACACCACCAGGGCAAACAGATGAAGTTTTAAGGTTTAATGAACACAATTGTAATAAAGTTCGAAAGACTTTTTAAATGCTTCAGTTTTTGATCAGTGTTTCATGTCATACTCAAAGGTATGTCTCTTCGTGTATGATAAAATACAGAGTCAAACTTTCATCTTATTCGCCAAGTCTTGGGTCAATTAATTTAGTGTTAATACTGTATAGAGGGTGAAGTATTTACACTGCATAGTTCATTGTCAAGGTACGATGTACCCAAGAGAGAAGATTTTTTGATTTGATTTGATTTATTTCAATACAAATTAAATAAAAAAATCTTCTCTCTTGGGTACATCGTACCTTGACAATGAGCTATGCAGTGTAAATACTTTCACCCTCTACACAGTATTAACACTAAATTAATTGACCCAAGACTTGACGAATAAGATGAAAGTTTGAATTGACTGGGAAAACTTTCTAAATTTGTTTATCTCTAAATGATCAATTTAGAATTGAGTTTCTACTAGCTGACGTTTTTCTATCTTTCTATTAAATCCATACACTTTATTTGTGTGATGAACTGACCATTCTCTACAGCATCCACCTGTTTTTTTTAAGAAAACAGCAGTTAGGTCGCATTGATAAAAATGAGCCATTTATAAGGTCCATTGACCTCTGAAGGTCAACACTACCGATTGCAGTAGTCAGCAGTAGTCATTTCAGAACTACTAAATGTCAATTGATGCCTTAGTTGTTGATGGAAACCGGGAAGACATCCGGAACAAACGACCAACAATGTCTACTTTATTTTTACACCTTGTCAAATGACAGCCACATAACCATGAACAGAAGGGCAGGTTTTTAAAATTACAATTTGTTTCTGTCAGAGTCGAGGTTGTCCCAAGTCATCATGGTTGTAACACACCCATCCCTATCACATATACAAGCTGTGTTTGCATTTCATTTCCTTGCTCTAGGGGGAAACCCCTCACAAATTGTTGGTTGTCTTGGACCGGGAGAATTAGATTTTTCTAGGCCTGAACTCACAACTGACAGAGCTATGACTATGTCGCATGAACGTGTGAGATAACATAAAGCCAATGAATGTTTAATACTAGTGATCCTGTTAAATTCATTAATCACAAAATAATGAAAATACAGTAAACCATTTTAGATAAATGAATTTTTAAGTTTTTCCTGTCAGAAGAAAAACAGATGAAGTCATTTCAAGTTTGTCAATGTTATCACAGATATAGGTGTTAGGTGTGATACTCACAGTTTAGCCTGGGCTGGTTGGGACAGAATTGGTACGTTGTACCCTGGAGGAATTGACACTGTTATTAAATCAGACGTATTCCGATAACCAAACCATGGTATATTCACTCTCCGAGATTTGTTCTGCAAAATGAATTTAGTCAAATAATAATAACAAAAACAGATTTTTATTGAGTAGCTGTTTAGCTTAGACTCGAAAACACTTCACTTATGGCTTTCCTATGATCAAAGATGACCTAGTCTATAAAGTGTTGCCCCAAAGGAATATATCTCTATAGATTGATTGACTGGTGTAAATGCTGAAGGGTATTTTATTCTAATAACGCTTACATGTATGTTAGAAAATTAATGATCCTCCAGTACTTAGCAAATAAAGTATGACTATGCTGGAAACATACCTCCCTTGACTTGAGGACTGTGTTTTGATCGATTGATTGGTGTTCAATGTCATATTTCAGTGATTGATATAAGGACCAGTGACGAATCAAAACTTAGTGACATTCCTGTGTTAAATAACAATAACTGCTCAAATTCAAGCTTGATTTTAACATAATAAACTGATCAAAATATTTTTCCATCTTCCAAACTTTGTTTACTGCACCCATTATTTACCACATTAAGTTCATGATTAACACAACCATGAGATGGGAAGTGTTTTGCTGTGATGGAAAATTAATGTTCCTCCAGTGCTAAGTAAAGCAGTATGGCTAATTGAATCATAGTGCCCTTAACCAGTTTGTTTGTTTGATTGGGGTTTAACCTCGTACTCAAGGGTATTTCACCAATGGGTGAAGGGAACCACCCTCGACATCACTGGCAACGAAGACAAAACAGGACACAATACAGACACCACAAACAAATCGGCTTCCTGTTCCCCTTTAGCTCTGAGAGCACCAGGGCAACAAGAAGCTCCCTCCAACCACCCGCGCCCTTAACCAGAAAAGGGTAAGGCACTGTATGGAAAGTCATAGAAGTTAAAGTGATAGATTGATTGATTGGTGCTTGACCCAAGCTTTAAGGATATGTCACTTGGACAGGATGTCAGCTATTGACTGCAACACCAACAAGCACAGGTGAATGCCATTTGTTAGAAAGCCAATAGTCCTCCACAGTGGACAGCATACAGCAGGTAACTCTGTTTTGGAGTATTAATACATGATGTTATTTCACTCATTAAACCATATATTAGTTTGTTTGATTTGGGTCTACCTGCCTTCACTGGCAACAATCAAAGACAACACAGGCCAACAACACAGGCCAACTACACGGTGCAAATATAAAGAGGCACAAAAAGATCACCGTCTTGCTGTCCCATGGCTCTGAGAAGCTCCCTCCCACCTGGCTGAGCTGACGAGAGAGAATTTACCTCAAGTGCAAACCATCCTTCCAGATAGGACTCCAATGATTATTAACATCCTTACCTTTGATCCTTTACCTTTAGTTGCCTGTTTTTTCAACAATCGATCCAAAGTCAGTTTCTAGAAACAGAAAAAAACCCATGTTTTTAAACTATCATTTGTGACTTGCAGCCAGTTAAACAGTTTGATAAAGTCACATGATCACACAACAAAATGGTTAAGATTTTGACATAACAAAAGTAAAGGATGGATTTGCTTCCTTCTGTCATTGACTGTTTATGGTTTGGTGTTAAATGAGTGTTTGTTTGTTTGATTGGGGTTTAACTCTGTACTCAAGTTATAAGTTTCACTTAAATGACAACTGCTTCACACTGTTCCTGGCTTAAATATGATTGAAAACTGGGAGGAACCTCATAAAAAGCAGCCCCAGGATTGCTGGATCCACATCATGAGACTCTACCATACACCAGATGGTCGTCAGGCAAACTCGAACCTGAAGATGGTACATCAAAGTAAGATTAGTAGTCAGAAACGCTACCCACAAAACCATGCCCAGAGAGTTAAAAAGAGTACTAACCTTGTCTTTTTCTCGTTTTTCTTGAGCCTGTATTCGTCGTTTCTTGGCACGTTGCTGTCTTCTCTGAATCTGTTCTTCTGTTAATTCGGTGACTTTATACCCTGTGGCAGGAACAATTAGAACAATTTTAACTCAGGCAGGAACAGTTAGAACAATTTTAACTCACACACTTCGGGTGTTTTAACTTATGATAAATGTGTAATTTAGAAAGATCTGGCAGGAAAAATTAGAACAATTTGAACTCACACATTTGGGTGCTTTAAGTGAAGAAAAAACAATACCTAACGTATGATAAAAGTGTTATTTAGAAAAAACAAAACAATTAGAACAATCTTATCTCACATATTATACACATGACAAGTGAAGACAAGATACAATTTTCTTAGGATTCATTGTGATTTAGCCTCGAACCCAAGGGTATTTCACTCATAAAGCAAAAAGTCAAAAAGTTCTCATTCTACCTTAGTTAAATACGATGAAAAGCCGAGAGGAAACAACGCAAAAACCACCCTGCATGAATCCTTCTTATATAATTGTTATTTAGGAGTGCCTTAGTAACATCCCTGTCATACAAGTGAAATATCCTTGAGTACAGAATGAAACACTCATCAATAAATCAATTTGTTTTTATTATTAAATACAGCTGTACATAAAACTTCAATCATCTGTCTGGTTAGACAGTTAATGGACAAGCAGCATCTATCCACAAACTAACCGTTGATTGATCTTGTTGTACAGTTACTATTTATGACCCGGACAATAAACATACGACTTTATATCCAGGCAAACTTTGTTCAAAGGGTTTACTTTAAATAAATCACATTTTTTTCTTCGAAGTCTATGGGAAGGACAATTTAGTTTTATTACATTTTTGTTTAATCTGCAGTAAAAATATTGTTTTATTAAACATTTGATAGATGAGTTAAAATCCTTACCTGAGGGCAGCTGCAGCAAATCAGTGTCTTGTTTCCCGTGAAGTAAGGCTTTCTATTCAATTAACAAAACAAATTTATATTGATACAAGTTTCCTTTAAAACTATGATTAATTGATTGATTAGTGTTTTATACTGTGTTTAAGTATATTTCACTTATATGAAGATGGTGTATTCCAACAGTAGTTGACACTAGCACAACCAAGATGTGAAGCATTTCCATAATGTTGGAAAGTTAATATTCCTCCAGTGCTAAGTGTAGACAGCATTGTTACCCTTCAAACAAACTGCCCTTAGCCAGAGGGCCATTAAAATTATTTGAGTAGATATTTAAGTTAATGGTTTGTGATTGACAGTTTAGTTTCAAATTACTCATCCGAAATATATAAATATTACAATACAATTAACACTAAACATGAATTAGACAGGTCATCCATTAAGTTATACCATGCTGAGAACAATTCTCTAATCATACATATTTGGCACATTGGTGAATAAAAATATATTATACACATTATCAATAGATTAAGATTAAACCCTGTCCTCCAGATATTTCACTGATATGACAACAGATTGTCAACTTCATATGGTGCTGGGTAAAAACCTTACTGAAACCACCACTAGGATTGCTAGAGCCAGATCATGTGACTCCCTAATATACCTGAGGTTGTCAGACACACTCGAACCCATGAGCAGACCATGGCAAAGTTTGTTTGTTTGTTTGTTTGGGGTTTAACGTCGTACTCAAGGCTATTTCACTTATATGACGACGTGCCAGCCCAATGGGTGACACCACTGGCAACAAACAAAGACAAGAGGGGACAAATACAGGACAATAACAGGATGCAATACAGACACCACAAACAGATCGGCTTCCTGTTCCCCTTTAGCTTTAACCACTCCAACCACCCGCTGGCAAAGTATGAGTTCATTTAACAATAACATTAGCTCTGATCTTTATAATATGTTCCTCTGAAGCTAACAGCATGTAATTTGTTAGAATCATACTGCCTTTAGCCAGGGGTTCATATCTATTTGTTAGAATCATACTGCCTTTAGCCAGGGGTTCATATCTATTTGTTAGAATCATACTGCCTTTAGCCAGGGGTT
>JAQQZZ010111799.1:0-15348 GCA_030265115.1 Mopalia vespertina | reverse complement strand
GCCCATTATACACTACATCTGAGAGCACCGGGGCAACAGGAAGCTTCCTGCAGCCCCCCCCCCCCCACACACACAAACTACACTGCTAGCTTAATCATTTTTTAAATAAAGGTTAACTAATTTCTATCCCTCAAATTGACCAGCTGACAAAAGTTTTGAAGCTTACGTATCACTGAAATTAGGTAAGCAATACTTAGCATGAAACATTCAAATATCTGTCAGAGAGAAAAATCACAGAAAGCAATATAGTGCACAATTCAGAAAATGTGTGTTCATTTATAACGCGACACACCACGATAAATCTATTTCCTCTTTCGCCTCACTTCGAAGAAATCCCGCAACCCATAGGGGCCTATATCTAGTTGAATGATTTTATGTACGTGTACATTTCAACGATATCATGGATATGAGTGACAGATGTTGATAACATTATGTCAATTTCTGGCCAGTTCCTTTTTGGCGGGAAAAGTCATCACCACAGGGGGCGACACGAATGCATTAACCTTTCACGAACTACTTCCGGGTTAAACATGCATTGATGTTGGGATTAACAAAATTACCTCAGCATGTAAAACCCCTACAATGTGCAGTTGTCTTCCGCAAAATGTTGCGAAAAATAAACAAATTTATTTATAAAACAGTTTGCTTTTAATTTATTTTGTAACTTAGATAATAGATAAAATTGTAATTACACAATACAAATACCAGATTTCATTTCTCTTCAAAGAAATGTTGTGAAAAATAAATATCATTAGGTTTATAAATAGGCGTAGGCATATTTATATAAACACACAAAAAAACAATGACAAATACAGGACAAATAAAACGACATCACAAACAGATCAGTTTAATGCTGTATTTGGCACAGAGAGCACCAGCGCAACAGGAAGTCCCTCCCCCCCCGCGTCACACCACTAAAAAATACGAATGTTTAATAATGTTTGTGACGGAAAATAAAATATAAAGAGCAGAGATAATGAAATGTAGAACGAAACACCCAAGCTATGTGATTATCTATGGGCCAATGTATCGTCTTATTATCAGAGAAATTAATTGTGTCTCGTTTCATTTGGTTTCAATTGCGTTCTATTGTAATAACAAAGCGTCACTTAGTAAACGTTGTTATTTAATTTTTTCGTCTCGCCAATTCGATTTTCTAGTAATTTCATTTGATTTGACTGATATCCATGTGCACTGCCCGCTGATAGACTAAAAACATAAATTACTTTTATGATAATTCATTGAGAATTGAAAACATGAATATGTAATACATATATACTACTTGACATCTGCGCGTGGGGGGAAGGTCAAACAAAGGTCAACATTACCAGTTTTACCTCATTTGCATAAAATCTGTTTTAAGTCCAAAATCGCATATTTTGCAGCAGAAAAAAACCCTGAAGTAAAATTAAAATACAGATCCATGGCAATTAGAACAAAAATCTCAACCTATTATTGGATTTGTATTGTATAGTAAAATGAGACCAAAACGTTTTGTGAAATGAACATGGGTTACTATGAAACAAACACTATACTTGGTTCTGATTGGATGGAGGTGGGTTATGAATTTGCTCGTGCTGATCTACACACACCCTCCATGTCTATTTCACGAAAACAACAGCTATCTTCCCTTTTCCGGGTTGTAACTAACCTTAGATTAAATCTATGTCAGATCTCGACTCAAAATAGAGCTTTTACTGTTGTTTTTATGTTTATTTTAAACTTTAAACAAATGACATATATTTAAACACGAAAATAAATAACATGATCGAACGAAAAACAAGCTGTTATTTTTAATGTTTTCTGAAACATCAGTCGAGGTATTTGTGTAAGTATTTTTTCCACATACAAAACAAAAATGAGAATAACAAGGCTAGGTTTTAATCACCGTAGGAGTCTGCAAGTTAATTATTTCTATATTTTAATAGTAAGGCTATAAAATAAATTGTCCTGCGTTTTTTTTGCGTGCTCTATATTTGTGTCACAGGAATTGTGCAGGTTTTCAGTAAAATATACTGCACTAGGCTATAACTAATTGATTAATTGAATAATTAATAAATTCGTTCAGTCGTTCAGTCGTTCAGTCAGTCGATCAGTCAGTCAGTCAGTCAGTCAGTCAGTCAGTCAGTCAGTCAGTCAGTCAGTCAGTCAGTCAGTTTGTTGGTAACTGATGTTGGTTAACAGTTAACACTCGTTGTATTCATTTTATATCACTTGTTGCACAAATATCCTTGATATACAGCTTAGCCGGGATTCAAATCTAAATCCCTCACGTAAGCCGATGTTATAAGACACCATTATTGATGTTCATTTCTCTGAACGAACTATTATTGTCTATCGTGGTGAAATTAACAACTATGTATCTTTTTGTTCACGCGGATGTGGTCGCTAGGAAACATACATCGCTGTGTGTCGTACATGTTTTCAGGTCTTGTTCAGTGTGCTTATCGTTATATTTACGGTGAACTGTTATTTTCACAAACGTGTTGTAATCGAAGTGTCATTTTTGGAAACTTGTCGCTATTGCGGTTTTAGGTGAATATCAGACAAGCGCAAACTGCAATAATTTGCATTTGTTTTCTTATTAAATCCTACACGATGTAGATTGTTTTTACAAATTATATATTATTGTTGTTGATGTGTCACTTATCGACACGTATTATAGGCCCAATTGTGGCTTTAAACAGACCATCATACCATTTCATATTTAATTTACATTTGTTAATTAAAGACACAAGAAAGTGGATTATCTCTACAAATTCCATGCAGATCCCCTTTGTTTTTCAAGCAACCGTGGTAGAAATAACTATAAACTTGGGAGAAATCGTCATTGAAAATGTTGGTTTGCCTGATACAGTATAACGATTCTTCACGTTTTAACAAATACGTTGATTTGGTTGTGCATAGTTTACAAAATGTTCTTTTTCTGTAGTTATAATTATAGGCTATATGATGGTTAGCAAGCTTCAATGGTACATACTATTGACGTCACCGACATACACAATGAACTGAAACAAAACAATATCTAGGTGCGAGCCATAGTACGGTGATAAAATGTGCGAGTTTACATTGAACTATATATTTGGTACCGATCGGCCTGATATTGACCCTTACTTTTCACCCACGCAGCCACCTGCGGCTAAAATATGTATTTTTTAAATTTTTATTTGATTGGCGTTTAACGCTCTACTGTATGAATATTTCACTTATGTGACGATTTTACACAAAAGCATCCCACGATAGCCGCAATCACTATGCAGGAAACTTCCCTGGTATTCATCGGCCAGAAAGGCGGACTCGAACCCGTGACCGGTACATCGAGAGAATTCAACAGTAGAATGAGCAGCCAGCACTAACCATTACGCCCACGACCCTAACCCCACTCTCACCGTATCCAAATTATGTACATTTGAGCATAAATTGTCGTAGTTGTTTTGGTTGAAGTCGACCCTCTCTGCATTGCTCTAGATTAGACATGTATTTATTATCTGTTGGTATCATAGTGGCATCTTTACAAATCCATGATAATAAATACTTGTATCTACCTATTTAATCAAATATAGTTTGGAAAGTAAGAATTAGGAAATTATAACAAATATGACGATAGTTTTAGGTATCAAACCTTGAGCGTTTGAAGGCAGCAAGAAGTAGATTGAGGTGCATGTGTGGGTGTATTTTTTGTTTGTTTTGGTTTGAGTTTTTTTTGCCTGTATTTTATTTGTTGCAACAACAATACACAATGCCGTGTTAATGGTATTCACAACTTTTATTTTACGGTCAGCATGCTATCATTCTATACCGAAGATATGGGTATGTGTAAATTCTAAATATTGTTAAATTTAAATTTTCCATTTTGAGTTTTAAAAAGACAACAACAACAACACCAGAAAAAGCTTTTGCTGACCCTCCTTGCCAGAGACCAGAAATTCAATCCCGGTGGGGGCAGGCCAAATTGTATTTCACTACGATAAGATGATATTTTAGGCAAGCAAAATTTTCTTTCACTACAAAAAAATATATTTTTTATAAAACCGTTTTTCAGAATTCGCGCACGTAGACTTGTGCTTAACATTCATATCCGTATATTTACATCGAAATGTACATCGCACGTGTGCCTTCTATACTGTTTTGTACATATCTTATTCTAAAATCACTGATACGATCATGTTAATTTCAGTTAATGAATATTCATAATTGCTAATAAGCGTGATTCGCGACCATTCTGCGGTCCGCGCGTGAGAAACCGTGAAATTTGAATTGTTAAGTCGCGATTAAGGAGCCCGACTTTCACCGAGAGCTTCTTTTAACCATAGATTTGCCGTCTTAAATATGAAACAATGGCGGTAGTGTAGCAGTTGTTGGTGGTCAAGGCGGTCTCCGGCCACACACATGTGGTCAAACTTCAAGTGTATTGCTTCGGTCTGGTATACTTCAGATGTGGTCAGTTTTGAAGATAACAGAAAGTGACAACGGAATATACATAACATATGTATTATTAATATATAGCCAATGCAAAATGTATGCTTACTGACGCCGATTTATATACAGCGGCACAATGCTTAATCTGCACTTTTTACAAAATATAATAGGTTCAAAGACTGCAATTTTTACAAAGAAAAAAAAAATCCTACAAAATAATCAATTACGACTTTTTGATTACGCCTTTTTGTGCAAAGCATTATGGCATGCCACAGTATTTATATTGTATTTTTGTATTTTGTTTATTCACCCGAAACATAATTTAAATCAGTACAATGGGTAGTCTTATAAAACAATAATTGTACAGAGGGCAGAAATTATGTATAAAAAGTAAGTTCTGGAGGGAATAAAACCCCAGGGGGCTTGATCTATCCCTATTGGTCAAAGTATTTACGTATATAACCATATTTTATAGTTTTCGTGGTGATTCGTGCTAAGTACTGATAAATACATTTAAAAAAAAAAATTTCCTCTGCAAGACATCTGTGATAAAATAAAAAATCTCGGACGTTAAACAGTTACATTGTAGGAAAACTAAGCTTTGTATTTGACAGAATTTGTTATAATGGCACAAATCTATGCATATTTTTTATATAAGTTTGAACAAAAAGGCTGCATATTGGGGATAGAATGCAAATGTTGTTTGTCGCCGAGGAGTGTCACATACTTGGGACCAAATTAGAGGTCAGATGATTCCGGGCTGGTCTACGACTGACCAATTTATACACTTAATTCTGTTTTAAGAAAATTTATTTTTAAAATAACGTAATTACTGAGAAATACAAAGGTCTCAACAATACAAAATTATATTTAAAAAAAATAATATTTCTATCCTAAAACTATATTATTAAATTAACTTTTTTTTTGTAATTCAAGTATGAATTATTAAATGATTTGAGATTATCCCGTTAATAGAGATAACTACAGAAGAATGCATATTGAAGTAGAGGTATATAAGAGTGGGCAAAATAAGAACACTGAATTGAATTTATTTAAAATATTTATTTCTGGTAGGCTATGAAATATAAGCAAACGGTAATAAGAAAATTTAAAATTTATCTGAAAACTAGTAAGTTTCCTTAATAGATATCTGTTGTTGGATGAGATTGTTGTCCCTTTCAGCCAAAATGCTTTCGGGCTCGAGCCCCTGTGGAGGCAGGCACATATTTAGTGTCTGCATTTATATATTTGAATTAATGAAGAGAGAACAATTTGCTTGCATCCACCGGGAAGCAAATTTTTCTCTCTTCATTTATTCAAAATATATATATATATAAAAACGTTAAAGACTATATTAAAAAATGACAACATTAAATAAAATAATATATTCACACGCAGAATAATTCACAGATTTTTTTTATCTAGTCATATTTGACTTGTTTAAAAAAAAAAAAATAAGAAAAGACAAGAAGACAAAATTTTATCATCAATTAAATAAAGAAAATTAAAAAACAAAAAATTCGAGAGAAGTATAATTTTCACGGCCAGGGTACAATAAACACACAGCATCATTTTATATGAACGTTGTAAAGACAATCCGCTGCATGAGAAAGTAAAGTAAAGAAAATAAACCTTTACGAAATTTGTTAAGTTTTTATTTATTTGTTCTAGGTAAGTCATTAATTTGTTCTGTCCTTTTCTTTCTCCGATTATTTTTACCAGCGCCGATTAGATGACAGCTTGGAGCTTTCTCAGCATGTCGGTTTCTTTTCAAGGCACAAAGGTCAAACTTTTAATTGTTCTGTGTTTGTCAATTTCAGTCGGGCTTTTTATATGACTAGCTGACATCAACAGGTCCTTCTTTGTTCAGGGCTTCTTATAACTGTACAATCGTCTCTTTATCTTTCTCAATTTCAAAGGGTAGCTAGAGTTTATACCAGGCTCTTTGAGAAAAAATTTTGCTAATCAAACGAGACTGATTTAATGCAAAAAAGTTCCAATTTGTATGGTATGATTTATATATTTTCAAAAACTAATCAACCGGGCATAGGGATGTACATGTGTATGTACAGTATGCCCTGCTAGCGAGAGACTGGAGTTCGAATCCAGGTGGAGGCGAGAAAAATTGTATATCTCTAGATTAATATGTATATTTTGAATAAATGAAGAGAGAAAAATTTGCTTGCCTCCACCGGGAATCGAACCCGGGATTAATATGTATATATATCCTATATATATATACTTTGAATAAATGAAGAGAGAAAAATTTGCTTGCCTCCACCGGGATTGGATATATTGAATAAATGAAGAGAGAAAAAGATGCTTGCTACCGGGATTCGAACCCGGGACCTTTGGTTACAGGCCCAACATTTTTTTTTTATTTGAATGATCGTATTTATTCTGCAATACGCCAAATACACAATTAATTTTTTACATTAAAATTCAGAACTTCTACCGACTGAGCTACAGAGTGTCACGGCAGAGTGTCCCGAATTCTAACCCAGTGAAGGCGGCGAGAAAGAAGGTATACACGGGTAGTTTAATTTGCTCAATATAATATTTGGAAAAACCTCTTTTGGTGTCCATGTGGGATTTATAACACTTTTGTCCGCATAAAATTCCTTCATTCCAGCTCAGCTATAATTGCCTCAGATCACAATTAATTCAATTCTTATGTTTACGTTTGTTCTTTTGTAATTGTCTCGCTAACTTTCGTTTGGTAAAAGCATAATCAACCGTTACCGAGTTTACAGTCAAAAGCTTCACACCTGATCATGCGGGGGAATTTGTCAACTACCATCCATAACAGCTGCTAGGGGTTACCTGAGGTTTTAAGAATGTAATCAGTCGAGGGTCCACTACATGGACATGATATAATCACCTTATATAACACATTGACGGTAAACCCAGAAGTCATCACCAAAAAAATTCCACTAAACATCAATATGTAAGTTCACATAAAAAAAAAATTAACTTGAAACTACAGTTGAGTTGCAAGAGCTAAATTCAACTCCATAGCACCTTTCGTCATAGGCTTAAGCTCAGAAGAAGGTATAATAGTTTGCTTGTTTGTTTGTTTGTTTGTTTGTTTGATTTAAGATTAATTCCGTACTTGATATTATTTCTATTTATAAATAGAATGGTAGCCAGTACAGTGCCCGTGCTTTACGTAGTGAAAATGTTAGTCAGGGCTTTACGAATAGAGAATGGAAGTCAGTACTGTACCAGTGCTGTACGTTAGTGGAAGCCAGTACTGTACCAGTGCTGTACGTAAATGGATTGATTGATTGGGGTTTAACGTCGTACCCAAGGGTATTTCACTCATATGACGACGTGTACGTAAATGGAAGCCAGCACTGTACCAGTGCTGTATGTAAATATAACGGTAGTCAGTGCTGTGCCAGCGATTTATACAGAGTGAATGTAGTTAGTATTATGCCAGTGCTTTACACAAAGTGAATGGCATACATGTCATATTTATAAATATAATGGTAGCCAGTGCTGTTCCGGTGCTTTAAGTATTGAAAACGTTAGTCAGTGCTGTACGTAAAAAGAATGCTGGCCAGTACTGTGCCAATGCTTTACACAAAGTGAATGGCAGTACTGTGCAAGTGGTTTACGGAGAGATAATGGTAGTCAGTGCTGTTCCAGTGCTTTACACAGAGTGAATATAGTTAGTACTATGCCAGTGCTTCACACAAAGTAAATGGCGGTCAGTACTCCATCAGTGCTTAACGTTGAGTGAATGGTAGCCAGTACTCTATCAGTGCTTTACGTAGAGTGAATGGTAGTCCGTGTTGTGCCAGTGCGTTACGCCGAGGGAATTTAGTTAGTACTACGCCAGCGCTTTACGCAAAGTGAAAGGCGGCCAGTAGGCCTACTGTGTCGATGCTTTACCACCAAACAAAAATTGTCATTCACATATAGGCCTATTCGAGAGAGCACATATTTTATATCATTTGCTTTGATCAAGGTACACACGCCAGTTTTTTTCATAGTTTCGCTTGTGGGTCCCCTAAACTTATGGGTTGAGGTTGCCCCCCCCCCCCCCCCGCCCCCTCAGTCGGCATATAATCTCCTTTGTTTGAGTGTTATACGTAGAGTGAAAGGTCGCCTCTCCTGTCTGTGTGGTTTACGTACATGTAGAGTGAATGTCATAATCTCTCCAGTTTGAGTGTTTTACATAGCATCAACTGTGTGAGTTTCTGCTGTGGTAGTGTCCTTCCGTAGGGTGAATGGTACTTTCATGAGGAAGTGTTTTATATAGAACGTTCATGTGGACCATTTATAGCATGAACGATATACTACTAGCACTATATGACAAAAAGGTCAGACTATCTGTAATCTGCAATGCGCATGTACCGGTATGTCATAAGTAATTATGTAATTGTCTTGTCTATAACGACATATGACCATTTATTGTATTTATCGGAGCAGTATATATGTTACCATGACAACTTAAATTTAAGATCTTGAGGTTTCATACTAAAAGTAGCACCTACTGTATTGGACAAGGGTTAATCCAACAACATCAAACTACTGGAGTTAAAAAATTATCAAAAGTTAGCGATGAGCCAAACCAGGAAATGTCTTGATTAATAGGAGAATAAAAAAAAAATACAACTTAATCCGACGCCTCGTCTCTTGTAAAGTTTATTTTTATACGCAATTAGGTCAACTTGTGGTTGATTTGTTTATAAAATTAGAACGCAGAGTTGTCATTGGTTGATGACGTAGTGTTACGTCACCGCCATCACGAGAAATGAACATCAGACATAAAAACGCGTGAAGGAAAAACGAGAAACTTACACGTGTTACTGCCGAGTTAAACAAGTGACCCCCATGTTTGTGAATTTCTAACAGCATTCATTGTGTGTTTATTCCATAATCCCTTCTTTTAAACAGTTTAACTGCCATAATTGAATAAGTTGAATATAGTCTAAATTAAAAGTCTTGTAACATGACCGATTTTTCCATTATCACCGACAGTTGCCAAGGTAACGCTATTCCAAATATTTTGTTTAATGTTTCTTGCTGTATAGCCATCAATACACTGATTAAAACAATTCAATTAGTCATTTAAATGTCCTATGTTACACTGAAGATATTTTTGACCACAGTTACGAAATGTACACGGTTTGATAATTAATCCAGGCCTTTTGACGGCAAAAAAAACAAAAAAACAAAACAAAAAACAAAAAAGAAGTCGTAAATTCCTAAATGCATTTCGAAACTCGCAATTGATAGAGGGTTGACGCCATTGTGAATACTGAATTGTCGGTAAATAGGCATTCAAATATTTTCTGGTAATTCAGATATTTGATCGAAAGTCATTTGGGTGTAGGCCTACCTGTCAATAGTCGTATTGACTGTGAGATTAGGGTGTAAATACAACCAACAGTGGTTGTTTGGGAGGGAGCTTCACGTTGCCGTCGGGCTATCGAAGCTTAGAAGCAACACGATGCCGATCTGTCTATGATTGTCCTAATTTTGTCCGGTCTTTTTCGTATGTTACCAGTGGTGTCGGGGAAGGGAGGGGGCGGGGGGGGGGGGTATCTTTAACTATAGGACTGGCACGCCATGTGAGTGAAATACCCTTAAGTACGGCGTTAAAGCCCAATCAAACAAGCAAACAGACAATCCAACACGAGACGAAACGAAACACAGGGCCTATGCTACTGTGATAATCCCAATACTCTCCAACACCGTGCTATTGTCACTGTAAAGCTTAATTAAAGGCTCGAATTTAACTATTTGTAATAAGAATTTCAAACAAATTGTGCACTATCGTAAAATTTTATTGTTTAACTTTTTAGGGATACAAAAATTTTGTCCATTTGAGCCCGAGGGGTCAAGCAAGACCGTAAAATGATAAAAGCGGATATAGGATAGGATAGGGGCACGGTTGGGCCAAAATGTGTCGGGCGCAGATCTATCAGCTCCCCAAGCTTTGCCCAATCGACGTCGTGCGGTGAAAAACGGACGTAAAACCGCTTGTAAACACGTAGAAAAAACATGTGTTTGCAGTTTACCGGAAACTATGCTCTTAACTGAACAAATGAGAGCAATAAAAGCAGTGAGATGGAGTCAAATCTCTTCCAGGGGGCTGGTATAACACGTTTTGGCTACCCAGGGGGGTCTACTAGAGCGACATGTCCCTGCGTCCTCTTCCGCGTCCCTTGGTCTAACAGTGGCAGGGAAAACAGCATCCTGGTAACGATCAACAGAGGGGAAATAAACCCGAAGGAAAGCATGTTTCAATGATACAAGATATGTGGCAAGGTAACTGGCTTTAAAAAACATGTTTAAAAAAAAAAAAAAAAGATTTCTTTCTGGGTTTCAAGCAAAGACCTGATATGCCAAGTCGTCATGTGAGTGAAACATACTTCAGTACGACGTTTTACACAAACCAAAATAGGTAGGAAGCCATAATGTTCAGAAAAATGTATGGTGGGCTATTGGTGACAAATGGTTATCGACCAAAAGTTTTACTTAGACTTAAAGTTAAATTGAATACACATTATCTAAGTGTGTTTTATTATTGTAGTTGTTGTAGAAAAAATGAGCCTTTACCAATATTTTGTAGCTGATAAAAGAATAGAACGTGCTGCGGTCCAGCAAAGCACGCCATCGATTATTTTCAACCTATCCAAATGCTCCAAGCTGAACTGTCTCTTCCCTACCATACACACAGATGCCAAAAGTGTAATGGCCACTATAAATGGAGACAGCTTGCAGGGCTAAAACAGCACGATTCCATAAGAAAGTACAAGTGCATGTTAAAATAAAATAGCTACGCTTTGCTTTTAGTGCTTCTTTCTAACAGTATATCGCAACCACATTGTGGCGTTTTATGTTTGTTATTATTTCCTTAAACAGGGCAATATAACAACAACTACAACAACAACAAAACACATACAAAACAAATCCAGCAATAGCTGAGAGAACAGCACATCAAATGATTTCTTGACTTCCACAATTCGTCTGAATGATTGGGTGAAGTACGCACAAGCCTATTTTAAAAGCTCTGTTGCGTAATTAGTTATTTCAGAGTAATATAATATGATTTATTTCATTGATTACGGGAACTGCACATCGGCCTGCATCAACCACAGAGGAGACTTCATAGTCTGCTGTGACAATAACACTAACCCACAACACTTTGTCAGTGCTGTTATCACATGCTCAAGGGAAAACTAAATGAAAGACTTAAATTTATCCAGTTGGAATTTGAATGTTTAATTATTTGTTTCACTTTTATAATCTTTGAATGTTTAACTTTAAATAAAATATATGAATTCGTTTTTATCTATTTTGGGCCCAACTGTTGTAACAAGACCGTAAGAGACCATTTGTAGAGACTAGTTTATTAAGCTCTGCTAACATACTTTCAAATACTATTGACCTGCGATCTACAGACATCTTCTGAATATTGAATAAGTTACTTCTATAACTCCAAAAACAGACTCAAGCCAACTGACGATGGATTCAGATCATTTTACGAGGGAGGATGATCTAAAAAAATATTACAAGAGACATGTTATCTTGTGAGCTTTAAAAATACTCTGCGACAAGACATCTTGCGAGCTAAAGAATTACTATAAGAGACATGTTATCTTGTGAGCTTTAGAAATACTCTGCGACAGGACATCTTGCGAGCTAAAGAATTACTATAAGAGACAAGTTATCTTGTGAGTTTTAGAAATACTCTGCGACAAGACATCTTGCGAGCTAAAGAATTACTATAAGAGACAAGTTGTCTTGTGAGCTTTAGAAATACTCTGCGACATGACATCTTGCGAGCTATAGAATTACTATAAGAGACAAGTTGTCTTTTAGCTATAAAAATACTATAAGAGACAATTCATGTTGTGAGCTGTAGAAATATTCTAATAGACAAGTTATCTTGTGAGCTATAGAAATACTCTAAGAGATAAGTTGTCTCATGATCTATGGAATACTCTACGAGACAAGTTATCTTATGATCTATAAAAATACTCTCAGAGACAAGCTATCTTCTGAGTTATAGAAATAATAAACTACATTTGTGTAGTTATTGAATTAGAATGTGTACAGGCCATTTGCTCTTTGGCCATAATTTTTTTTATTTCACTCATGTCCAATGGGGAAGGAAACCACCCTTGACGCCACTGGCAGAGACAAGACAGGGCAAGAACAACACAATCACAAATACATCCTTAACAGATCGGCTTCATTCTGCCCCAAATCTCTGAGAGCACAAGGGCAACAGGAAGCTCCCTCCCAACCCTCCGCGAGGTCATATTCTGCAAGGTCGTCATCCGACAGATTACAGCTGTATAAATGCACCGGGACTATGTTATGATGTCATAAAGCTTCAAATCAATGCGTTTTTTTTTAAAAGTTGCAAACAAATTTAATAATTCTTTAATCAACAAGTTGTTCAAACTCATTTTCACCCATATACCACATTTAAACGTTTTTAAAGCTGTTCGATTTTTTCGTAGCTGTGCAGCGAAGAGCAAGACTCATCCACGTGACTTCTTAGAACGAATGTGATGGCGCCGGTTTATCCCAAAGTTGCAGTCTGCACTGAAAAGCTAGATGGTTACAAAACGATTCTGACAATGCATTGCCTTAAACTCCAGTTTTTATGTTTTACAAGAAAACTAGTTCATGACGGACAATAGAGTGCTGGTTTCTACTTCCGATGTCGTGGTGCTTTCTACTTCCGGTAATTCAGAAATCACTGGATATGCGCAGTGAAATATACTTAGAAACTAAACTAACGTATTGTTAAGTATTTTAATTTTCACCTATAAACCACAAATAAAATAAACCGAAATATATAGTCAACATGAATTGTTCATCATTTTGTGCATGGAGTTCTTCCCATATACTGTACTCTTAATGTTATGATGAATTGTTCATCGTTTTGTGCATGGGGTTCTTCCCATATACTGTACTCTTAATGTTATGATGAATTGTTCATCATTTTGTGCATGGGGTTCTTCCCATATACTGTACTCTTAATGTTATGATGAATTGTTCATCATTTTGTGCATAGAGTTCTTCCCATATACTGTACTCTTAGTGTTATGTATATTTGTGTAAGCCTGCTGATTTGCGATTTAAAGTTTGAAATATTGTCTGAGTGTATTTTCTACAGTTAAATCCGTTTTGTTCGTAAATTATGTTCTACTTATAAGTATTTGATAAGAAAAGGTTTATGTTTGAAGACGTTTCTAGCTGTGTGTGTTTCGGCCCGTGTTTTGTCTGAGTGTTTTGTATGGATGGAAGGCCTAAACACAGTGAACCTTAAGTCAACATGACGTTCGGATATATTTTCTTAGCTTCATTATAATTCATAAAAAAATAAGAAAATTACTCACCGTTTTTAGATAATCATAGGATACCAAAAGTCAAGGCAATCAAAAAAAGTATTTGCCGATCTTGAAATCGACATCTGAGAGATAAATCCATTAGTGGAAATGTCAAAATATGAGTAAATTTGTTTCGCTTTTAAAAGCGTAAAAATCACAGTTCGATAGCGTTCTGAAGAATAGCGGAGAGAAGGCAGATTAGCGAGGTACTCGGAGAGCGAAGTTTCACTGCGAAATAGCTTCAACTGAAGGGTTTTTGTATTAGGGGGAAAGCGCATTAACGAAATGGGGAAATTCGATGGCTTTTAGTGTTATTTAATGTAATATCCGATTTGACTAAAACGTTATACAGCGATGTAGCCTGGCTGAAGTATACTCGTCTTCAGTTCGTGCCTTTAAACAGGGTTTTCACCAACCAGACTCGACTCATTGAGAGTGATGCGGACAATTAAATGCGGCTATAAATAGAAACCTAAGACCATAAGCTTATACGAAACGAAGTAATGTAAACGACAACTGATTGAACGTACGAAAGGAAGTTATTGTTTTTATGTATAGTTTGCGTCCATCTTTATTAAAATGGAAAGACAAGCACAACAGGCTTGAACCAGTCCCGATCACGTAGATAGGTGAAGGATCCAATTGCTTAATCAAATGGAATCCGCCCTCGTCCATATCATGAAAATTTTCTGCTGGCTCTTACGGCAGATTGATCGAATGTAAGTGATTAGCTAGTGATATGACATAAATAAATCACAGATGGATCTGTGTGAACGAATGAAAGTGATTAGCTAGTGATATGACATAAATAAAAACCAGATGGATCTGTGTGAACGAATGAAAGTGATTGGCTAGTGATATGACATAGATAAATCACAGACAGATCTGTGTGAACGAATGAAAGTGATTAGCTAGCGATATGACATAGATAAATCACAGATTGATCTTTGTGAACGAATGAAAGTGATTGGCTAGTGATATGACATAGATAAATCACAGATAGATCTGTGTGAACGAATGAAAGTGATTAGCTAGTGATATGACATAGATAAATCACAGACAGATCTGTGTGGACGAATGAAAGCGATTAGCTAGTGATATGACATAGATAAATCACATTTGGATCTGTGTGAACGAATAAAAGTGATTGGCTAGTGAAATTACATAGATAAATCACAGATGGATCTGTGTGAACGAATGAAAGTGATTAGCTAGCGATATAACATAGATAAATCACAGACAGATATGTGTGAACAAATGAAAGTGATTAGCTAGTGATATGACATAGATAAATCACAGATGGATCTGTGTGAACGATTGAAAGTGATTAGCTAGTGATATGACATAGATAAATCACAGACAGATCTGTGTGAACGAATGAAAGTGATTAGCTAGTGATATGACATAAATAAATCACAGATTGATCTGTATGAACGAATGAAAGTGATTAGCTAGTGATATGACATAGATAAATCACAGATTGATCTGTGTGAACGAATGAAAGTGATTAGCTAGTGATATGACATAGATAAATCACAGATTGATCTGTGTGAACGAATGAAAGTGA
>JAQQZZ010111788.1:0-15351 GCA_030265115.1 Mopalia vespertina | reverse complement strand
TATTCTATATGCACTTGTTACCAATCGTAATACTGTTCTCAACTAATTATGTGAATTTGTATGCTTGTAGAACAACCCTTCGTGCGAAATATAACGAATGTTACGAAGGAAGTCTCTTGGTGTCATTTGTCTTCTTTATCGATCTAGACCACTTCGCACTATCGAATGTGTCATCCTCAGAAATATATTTAATAAGCAACCCGTTACGTCCGAAACCTGTATATACACTAATTACATTATTGTCGTACATGTTTGTTCGGGCTTTTAGCGCCTTACCTACATTTATTTCACTCACATGACGGCATGCCCGCCCACTGGGCGAAGGAAACCACCCTCGACGCCATTGGCAGGAAACAAAGACATGACGGGACAAATAGAGGACGCAAAAAGATCGGCTTCCTGTTCCCCAGGAGAGCACCAGGACAAACGGATGCTCCCTCCAGCCATCCGCTTGACGTACTGGTGTTAATAGGAGTTCACTCCCGAGTAGAGACCTCTGTCGTAATGTTTGCAACGAGAAATGCGACTTTCTTATATGTAAGTCTTGATCGATGCGATAGTTTTAAAACTACAAACATGCGTGATTAGAGTTATACTTGGAGTGACTATTCTGATACTGTCCCAGGCATCTGCTGGCCAGAAGCCGATAGACATCCTTGATTCGTCTGGTTTGTTGGTTTCACGCGCAGGCTACCCTATCGTAATATAAACAGTGAGATGCTTATCCTAAGACAAGGGTATCCATTTACGAAACAAATTTATCAGTTTTCGAGGGACAAATTAACTTGATTTTTCGAAAAGAAAGAGTACAGAATTTGAGATGCTTTCCATTTAAGATCGAAATACGTACTGCGTGTCTTGAGAAAATAATAATTGTACCGCTTCAACAGAGCGAAAGCCGAGCTTAAATCCAAAATCCAAAATGTTATAACAAGAACTATCCATTTGATTGCACTGACCTCACACGTCCAGTTGTGGTTACAAATTCAGATTATTGACTAATATAGGATTAAACTTCGTATTCAACGTTGTTTCTCTTATACGACAATGGACTGGTCACTTCTCACTCTGTCCTACTGAGATATGGTGGAAAGCCGGGAGGAAACCTATTCAAAATCAGCTCCGCAATTGCTAGAAACACCTCGGTTAAATCCCCCTCATATACCGGATGTCGACACAGGGACTCAAATCTGTAATCGGTACTTTCGAAGCCAACCCACTAGCGATGCACCTTGGCCGCTTGCCTGTTATGCTGAAGAGACTGACGAAAATTAATTAATACCTAACTATCAATTTCACATTTGGTAGGAGATTTCGCTGACATCAGACGTCCGATTGCGGCTTATAAAGTTATCTTTCGCATTAAAAGTAGTAAAGTTATTAATTGGATAGGGAAATCTCTTCCGTATAAAAAAGTATCAAATTATTTAATCTTCTTTAATCTTAAGCTCGTGATTTTTTCTTTCTTTCATTACGCTCTTCACAAGACTTTGAATAACTAGAAGTTCCACAAAGTGATCTAAAGGGAACCATTTTGCCACTTTCTCGTATTGGCTCGCGAGTGTTTGATCGTTTGGTATTTAATACTGGGCTTGATGTTATTCCACTCCTGTGAAACAAGTTCCAGCCTAATGGGCGACGGAATGCGCCCGTGGCAGCAAAGACAAAGCCATAAGAAGAGGCAACTGTCCCGCTAACCGCTAGTCCATGACCCCGACTCGGACTTCTTTACTCTCTCAACAATAAGTCCATATGAATATAACTTGATTTGTACTCTCTCCATTTTTTCCCTGTATGAAATTTTAAAGGTAAATACTCCCTTATATCGGTTTCATAGCTTAGCGTCGAGTTCCGGTATTCTATAGTACTGAAAACTAAACGAATAAGAAGTCCACATACGTTCCACTCCAGTCAAACCATCACTTCGAGTTAAAGACATTAAAAATTCATGTGAAAACTGATCTTATGGACAGTTTACAGACTTCTATTGACTAACACGTAAATAACGCTATGCAGAACACAACATTTGTCTGGGCTCCTGCATTTCGTACTATTTAGACATAAAACTTGTTACATCGGTTGATGTAAAGTCAAAAGTGTTGAAGCGTGCTTTTGCGTAACTAATTAGTAAATCAGACAAATACTATGCACACAAACAAAATGTGTTTCGGGTTGTTGGGAATTGTGATGGGTAATAGTTTCTGGTAACTACTGTCTCTAACCCTTAGATGTAACTGCCAGATTTTGTTTCCTTTATGTTGGGTTCGTTTCAATGTCAACATTATAAAATATAAAATCTCCATATGGTTTTTGCATGTATTGTATTAAAACATTACTGGTTTCTAATCATTGAAGTTTTCGCTTATATGATTATGTATAAGTCATTGTATAAGATCTCACCATAGAAGACCGTCAATCGTAATCCTTCTGAGCTGTATTGGTTATTCACTGGCTGATTAATTCGTATTAACGCCACATTCAGCAGTATTTTACCTACGCTGTGATGTGAACATTTTTGTTATATTTATTTGACCTAATATGATCTATTTCTAATGGACTTTATGTAAATATGAGCACCCTTAATTTTAACATCCAACTGATGAATAAAATGAACTGAAACAAAAAAACATAAAAATTTTACAATTTGTAGATATGGTGGCAACAATTTGTTTTTATATTTTATTCTTTTATAAAGATGAGATTTTATGATATTAACCGATCTGTTTAAAAACTGGAAGTCCTTTATAGAGGTGACTGTGACACTTTTAATTCCATCAAACAGACTTTTTGTGTGAGATGACTGAAAGAAGGCTTTTCATTTTGTAGCATATTGCAGACCAAGTGTTACCCTTTTATGGTGTGAAGATTGACTCGTTTGTTAACACATGTACTATCGACTGGTGATGTGCAAGACACTCCAATTTGGATGGAGATCCTGGTGTGGATTTGGTCCAGCTTTTTTCTGTAGCTATCACGTGTTGAGCCATAGATAATCGATCATAGACCATTAAGAGCTTCAATGTGGGAAATAAATGACAGCTTGCTGTCAAATGTCAGCCAAAAAAAGCCTTAAAGGTCTTGCGAGTGGACAATTTGAAACAATTTTCTGTAGTCCATTTCTCAATTTTCTGTAAACTAAAGTTGACTTACCTTAAGTTGACTTAGCCTAAGTTGTCGTCATATGCTATTCATATTTTTATGTCCATAACAGATTGCTTGATGAGTAGTGTTTTACCCCATATCCAACGGTATTTTCAGCTACCCCGTGACGTGAACATATTGTCAATTGGTGTATAAAAATACTATTTTCTATGTTACTATAACTCCAACAAGTAGCACCCTTGTCATTAAAATGCAGAAAGACAATAACGCCCTTAGCATCGCACATCAAATATTGAAACAGATTGAACTAACAAGGACAGAGAAAAGGGTTTAACAAGTTACATGAAAACAACAATTTAAACATGCTGTTTTGGAAATAGAAAATCTTAGATGTGTTTCAAAAAATATGTCGACTATATACAGTTTAGTTGTATGATACACACCGATCGGTTTAATAAAAGTCTCCACAGTCGGTTAATATGTCCTGGAGTTTGTTCTGGATTTTATCGTCTTATACACCCTGTTATAGTTTACAAATGTATCTAGAAACATTGGCCTTCAGATCTTTGTAATGTCCACGCAGCCAACAAAAAAAGTGTTTAATGTGGTATTTCAGCTATGCTGTGGCGTTAACATATTGTCAATTTAAAGCAAACGCTAACCAGAAGTATCCTTAGTATTAAGGTGAATGGTGGTGTGCGATGTTACAGTCATTCAAAGAGCAGATGATTTCAGACGAGGCCGCCAGGCAAGTGTCCATCTAACAAAGCCTGAAAATAAGAAAATATCACTATCCAGTGCAAGGGATAAAAAATTGTCTGAGTACCAATGGAAAACATTGTCTTAAAATTTCCACAAAGTTGGGTTTTGATTGATTGATTGGTGTTTTACACCACATTCAGCAGTATTACAGCTACACGATGTCGTGTCTATTTCTATATACATATTCTATATTTAAAGATAATTCCAATCAGAACCACCTTTTGCATTCAAAATCAAAAAGAGAAATAGTTGAACTGAAAAGGAGATACAGAATTGTTAACAATATATTAAATATTTCACTTTGGAGCTAAAAATTGCAAATATTGTGTAAACAATATTATGCCAATTACAGTAAGTTACAATCATTAATAAAAAGTTAATTTTATGATAGATTGATTGTTGTTTTACGCAACATTCAGTTGTGAACATTTTAACAATTTCTATGGAATGACTGTTCCAGCCTGAAGCATCCATGGCCGTACAGCAGAACGAGAAATAAAAAGGACAGATAAGTGTCAAAATTCCCAATGTATTTAACATGAAATATTTTGTATTTCAGTTGTATATATTAGATAGTTAAATCTCATTTACATAATATCGTAAAATTATTTAAAACGTTACTTTTTTAAAATTATATCTTGATACACAACAATCTGCTTAAGGAGCCTTATGACAACATAGCCAGCAAGTTTGTCAAACAAATCCTTCATACCGGGCTGGATGGCTTTACAGCTTTTGTGTCTGTTAAATTGTTATTGTTACTTTTTTTAGTTGGGGCTGTTCGCCCGTAAACAACAGAAGGTCTTTCATCATCAGTTGGCAACGAACATCCTCAACGCCAGCGAATCCAAGTAATAAATGTTGGATTCGTTTTTCTTTTATAAAATGACTGCTAAGTCGGCCTCATTGTAGCTACAACATTTAATAATCCTGTTGCATTTGAAGCCATCATGAGTCTTACCATGTCCGAACTTCTGACGCTTGAAACACCTTGTTGGGTTGGGAATGAAGGTGTCTACCGTCATCATGTAACGACCGATGCAGATGTGGTCCTGTAAATGAATCAAAAGTAATAAAGTATGTATTCCGTTTTATAACGCTTCCATCAGTTCTAGTTATAGTATTGATCACCGAGCTCAGCGCAGATCTCTTCCTCTGAAAGAGAGATCTTTGCCTCTGTCTCGGGTGATCCCCGTACTGCTGTTAAGATATCTATGTGGTGTTACTGTTACAAGTAAATCATTGTAGAAGTTATTAGTGTTTTGTTCAACGCAAAAGGTTGATATTTTTAGTTTTAATTTTGACTTCTTATTACCGTACTATAAATTAAGCTCAGATTTCTTTTATTTTTTCGTATAGATCGAAATCATTTACTTCGCGTTTTTTCCCCAACAATGTAAAGGGAGGAAAGGAGATGCCATCATAACGCGTATAAAGTTTCACCACCCATTTCCCCCACCCTCCACGGGGTACCAACTAGGGTGCCCCTTCCCCCTGTGGTGACCAGCAGAGGCAGGTTACGAGGGTGCCAAAGGTGGTATGCTCAAATAGGAAACTAAATAATAATTTTGTTCAGATGAGAGGGGAATTGTTCACCAACAGAAGTAAAAAAAAAAAACATATTTTGTTGTTTTCTACTCAATTTCTGCCACCGCATTCCCCAATGATCTAAACATTTACAGTAGGATGGATTAAACTTTTATATAATTTTGTGTTTGTGCCAATTGGATAGTATATCAATTACGATGAAATTAATAATTAACATTGCAGGGCTCGACGTGACCAGCCGGTTGATCAGATCGGGCCAATCCGACTACCCCTCTAGGAGAAAATTGAGCTAAAGTAACGTGTTAGAGCAACATGGCTATGTGGCACCCTTCTGTCAGCCAGGTTGCCCCGCATTAACCAGGATCTCATTCTCCTTTGACACGGGACGAAACCCACGTCAAACATGCTGCCTCTTTCTCGCCTCGTATGATGAACCGAGGAAGCCGGTTTGGACTATTTTCTACAGGGCCTGTCGATGATCTATGCCCCCCCCCCTTATGGATGGGGTCGCCAAAGTTGGTATAAACGGCATTAACAATTATATAGAATATATTTTCCATTGTTGATATTTGCTATAGAACTACACAAGATAGATATATGCTATAATTAAACGCATACCATTTCTTCAACAATTAGGCAAAATCAGATGCCAGAGCCAATGTCCTTGAATCCGCCTCAGAAATCGCAGACCACGCTATTCGCGAACATCTCGATGTCCATGCCCCCAGACCTGCTCTAACGCGGTTATCCCGAACTGTAAACCGGGTTAGACAGGCTCTGCGTCCAGATTATCCGAAATCTCTTGATTATGATGTATGTATAATATAGTTATTGTTTCGTTTTCCCTTAATTAATAGATGCATTTTCTGTCCTTTTTAGTTCTGTGTACAATTAAAAGTATCTGTATTTATTTATATTGATTTCAGCTCGACAATAGCTTCCTGCCACCTTCATGTCTGTTAGGGATATACATGTAGGTAATCAGCGCCATCTCCTCTTCGCTAGCCCTCGCCAATTCTCTATACTTGCCCTCACTAAGACCTGCTATATAGATGGGACATTTACATGTTCAATTATAATCAGTCATGTATTCATTGCCGATGGTAATGAAAACATGAAACACGTGCCTTTAAACTCTGAAAGATAAATTCGGCAATATTTCGGTAAAGCGGTTTGTAGTGGATTTTGAAGCGGCCGTGTGGAAGGCAGTGTCTCGTGTGTTCCCGGGTTGTCATATCCAAGGATGCTGCTTCCATTGGGCTGTGGCGAAAGGCATAACAATTTGGATTACAGGTAATTAGTTTATCGCCACTGCTTCACTAATTTTCTTTACTTTGATGACAAAATATATATCTGATTTAATATATATGATTTAACTGTTTAATGTTCAGTCTGCTTACATGGAAAGGAATACTCTCTTTAGGTTCATCACGAAGTTCTTGCTCTTTCAGTTATCCCTGTGGAAGATATCCCTGAAACGTTCAAACGGTTGATATCCAAAGCCCCACAGCACACCGGTATCTCGGAGCTAATCAGTTATGTGCGGCCAACCTGGCTTGATAGCGCTGTGTTTGCCGTCACGTCATGGTCTATTTCCATGTGTGCTGTGAGAAAGAACAATGTTGTGGAGGGTTAGCACATACGCATCAGTGCTACGGCTGGCCGCAGTCAGGTACACATTCACAGACTTTTGAGCCTGATGAAAGAAGCAGCTGACGATTTACCACCTCAACTCAAACTGGTATCTGTAAAGAAACTAAAGCGATACCAAACTTGTCTCTTCAATAACTAGAAACATTTGTCTCTGGTTGGATTGGTTGAATATCATTTACTATTGTTTTAAGCTCGTTTGATTCTCAGTTCAGCAATAAGGAAAAATGCCTCGGGTCGAAAGATAGAGTTTTTATCACATTCTCAATCAATTCATTGTGGAATATTTGTAATTGTTTGGCGTCGTTTTACCACTGTCTGGTATACATAATCCGTCTTGCTACTACTATACGCCGATATTTGTTATTTTACAAAGGCTCGTATAGGCTGTCTTAACACAGGGATCTCGTAGTTGTTGTGTTAAACTTGAACAGAAAGTATACGTTAATCTCTCAGTACCATTCACATCCATGGAGTCGGGACACGTTGAATATCTGCATTTAGTTTAATTTAGTGATTCTCGACAAATATTGCATTTAAATATCTCAGACATTGATTGGTGTTTTACGCCACATTCAGCTGTATTTCAGCGTTTAACACTGTCAACCCTAGTTATTTACAATCATTCATACACACCGATCATTTTAAGGAGCTTAAGGAAAACATGCATCGCCAGCGATGTTTTAAATTATCGCCAGCGATGTTGTCGAGTAAGTCCTTCGCAGATGTAACATATATGTAAAAACGTTAAATGTCAATATATTAAAGGTTTCATTTTGGATTTAAAAAATTGCAAATATTGTGATTTAAACTGTCAATTACAGTTATTTACAGTTATTCATAAAAAGATAATCCTCACTAATCGCTTGCCCTCAAGTAGTTCAAGATGTAGTGGGAGGAGGCCTGACGTCAACCTCCATCCCTTCCAAGGCTTTAAGATGGTAACCGTCTCGGAGACACCGGACTTACTAGTGAATGGTTTTGGAGAGTTGGATCTAGCCCTCTCAATGTTTATTACGTTGACTGGCTGTTCAAACTGAAACGTTTAAACAGCGTCCCTTGTGGCCTTGGACGGGCGTACCTCTGAGCCAGATGTTTTTTTTTTAGTTATTGATTTATTATTTTTATAGTTTTTTTGTTGAGGTTCATTGTTTGTAACCGTTTGCGTTGATGTAGCCATGTTTGTGTGTCTAGTGTTCAGGTTAACAACAGGGGGGCTATCATCATTTGTTGGCCACGTAAAGAACGTCTGTGTCGCGACAGATACAGACACTTTCTTTATGGCGTTGGCATATGACTGAGAGGACTCTTGAACATTCGAGACGGCGGCAATGCGTCGTGTTTCGATATAGCTAACGTTTCTTTCCGACTTAATTACTTGTATTCTTTTATAAATGAAGTCTTTGGAGGAGGCCATGTGGGCGTCGTCGTCAGTTACAGCATTTAATATCCTTCTTGCATTCGAAGCCATCATGACCTTCTTCATAGCTTATGTTGCATTCGGGACAGTCATAATTACCACTCGCGGGTTAACTATTGGTTGTAAGTACGTCCACAAACTCGATTCACTTGATCAGCATCGAATTGACGAGTGGTATTTTCCAGTCGTAGTAGCACTCGAACGGAATTTGCAGGTCGTGAAATCGTGTTTACGACTCGAAGCTGTGATTTCGAATGCTTTTCGTTGTAGGTACGAGTAATAAATACAACACGAATGATGACAACAAGGAATCCCGAACGCAGCATAAGTCCAATACAGCCTACCAAATATTCAACATGCATTTCGAAATGTTGAGCTTGAGGTCTTTATACTATATTTAAGATGCAGAAATGGACTTGATGAGAGCTAGCTTTGCTTCACTGTCTACAACTGTGTTTCCAGTGATACCAAAGTTACACGGTATCTAACAGAAAAGATCTCCTGCTCCACTGGCTTATAGACTTTTATATTGACTTTTCAAAAATGTGTTGTTTTTTTTATATTTAACCGATTCTAGCATTAAAATAGACACACATCGAAGTCAACAAATATATTGTACAAATGTGACATATCGCTTCCGATCATACCAAACATATCAAGTGACCGATGTTGGGATCTTTTCGGTGGGATATACATATTATTTAACACGCACAATTTCTCACCATCGCTGTAGTTAACATTTGGCAAGGCAAAGCAAAATACACTGCTACATTTCATATCTAGGAAACTTTATCAAAGTTTCGATCAGCATAATACAACCAATACTATTAGTAGACCGCAAGAGGATCCGCTCCAACCACTCACTCTCGTGTTGCCACTGAATATTTTACTACTAAACAGTGATGGTCATAATTTATGCATGCGTGTAACTTGCTAAAGGGGCACTTATCAACTGGGATGATAAAATACAGACTTTATGGATTGTCAATATATCAGGTATTGAAAAGCCATAAAGTCTTGTTATGTGTATAGTGCATTTAATGTAACATGTCTGTGTTGTTGTGAGATAATGAAAAGCACTACTGTGTTTATATAGAAATCGTCGTATTTGTATTTCATTAACAATTGACAATAACTACAGTATGTTTCTTTTAAGCATGGGGCTAAATAAATGACACATATATGCGACAAATGTGTTGCGATGTATGGGTGTTCGCGGTACAGGTTGTCAAAGTAATTCACTCCGTTATGGTGGCGTCGTACTTTCCACTATGCTTTGAAGCTGAAATCACCAATCAGGAAATCAGCTTCATATGTTTTTAATCACACTGTATTTGATAATTTGTATGAGGCTACATTTTTCTTCGTCCTGTGTCGTTCAATATAAGATCATAGCATATTACTGCAAATACAGGTGCGAGTTATATTTTGTCAAGCAGCATCAGTATTGTCAGTTTCCTCCATGGCTCTTCAAATTTACTTTAACATTGTGTGAAAGAGTTTAAAAATCCGAAATTGACACAGCTTTTTGGCATGACCTCTAAATGTTCACTGATGCGTTGGACTTTTTATCCTCCCTTTACAGAAACGGCAGATTAGCTGGATGTTTATGCTGGAGTGGAGGTTTGTTTATCAGATGGCATCCACTTTAAGCCGATTGAATTTCAGTAGCAGTTCACTAAACGTTTAACGCCATCGTTCCAAGTCAGTTCCGAGGGATACTGAAATACACTTTACACGATTATCCAGTATATAGAAGTACCAACCGAGTCGAGGCAACAAGGCAACATATTAAATTAAAACATGCATCTCATATTTACTTAGCTTATTCCTCTTAAAGGGGGGCAACCATACTGGATTGACACGTACAACAAAATTTCGTATCTCCACAATAACCATGACAGAAAAGGAATACAACCGCCAAGTTACTAGAATTGTTTAACATTAATAATCGATATATTCACACGATGTGGCTCCAGGAATCGCGGATTTTACGAGGTCTCCGCCCGGTTTTCCACCGTAATTAGGCAAGGAACACTGAAGTTTGAATCTTAAAATTGTAAATATTGTGTTTAAAGCTATGTCAATTATAGTTATTTACAATCATTCATCAACATTTAACTTCGTGATACAAACCAACCTGTTTAAGGAACCTGATGACAATATCGCCAAACAAGTCCTTCATATGTGACAGAGCTTGCCCTTACAGCTGTCAATGTCGCGGTTTCCCTTTTGGCGAGCTAGCAGCCTCATGTGATCTAATGGCTTTTAACACTGGCCATACTCGAGTGGGCGAAATCTTGAGTGAGGAAGCCGGATTTTAATCGTGGATGGCTTAGGGGAGAGGGCAACAATACTCTCTAAATTCTGAACATTTATTGGCTGTTCAAACCGAAACGTATGAAACATTTGAACAGCGTCGCTTGTGGCAATGCAAGGGTGAACCTCACGGCCAGGTGGCTTTTCAGTTTTTGCTTGTGTCTCTGTTATAATATGTTTCGCCTGGACTGTTTTTTTTTTTCAGTTGAGATTGGTTAGTTGTAACAGTGTGCATTGATGTAGCCGTTGTTATTTGTATGGTGTTCACGTTTACGGCAGGTCTGTGGCGCAACACACACTTACTTCAGCATAGGAGGCCCGATTTCTTCCATCCCTTCCAGGGGATCGAAGCGGTTTGCAACTCGAGGGATTTAATTGTTGATGGTAAGAAGAGGGGACCAATTATTAACATTTATTGGCTGTTCAAATCTAACACTTGAACACCATCGCTTGTGGCATTGGAAGGGCGAACCTCCGGGCCGGATTGCTTTTAACTTTTTGTTTGTTCGTCTGTTAAGTTGATTTTATTACAAGTTGGCCACGTAACCGGAAATACATTTAAAACAAACAAAAAATTAAAAAATAACATCCATTTATTTGTCACAAGAACCATAAATTGAAAGAAAAGAGAGAACAGCATGTTGTATTTACGTAAAATTATGTTGCCAAATTAATCTATGAACAAAACTGAAATCTTGAGAAATTACAACACAGAAATGTAGATGTAAAAAATAATGGTCAACTTCAGGTCAAGTATAAATTACATGAATCAACTTATAATGAATAAAACAGGAACCAGCACGTTGATATTTATTTACATTTTTGCTACAACATATTTTACAGCAACACATTATTGATATACATCTTCACATCTCATCTTAATTCAAACCCAGACAAGGGGGCTCAGATGCGCACACAAAACAAACCCACCGAAAAGAAAGTTTTCTTTTCAAGAGGAACAGTACAGTCTGATTTTCTTGACACTCCTCAATACTGCACTGGACAAATGCAACCATTTGTTACAACTGTCAAAACCTCATTGAACACACGAATTGCACACTGAACACATCCATGAAGCTGTTTTTCTTCACCGCAAGTGTTGCTATTAGCGATTCTCATACATCTCTGCTGATACCTTTGGTGTTTTGTCTTCCATATTTTCAAAGTCGTCAAGGATGTTGACACTGATACACTCAGATCGACTTTCGATAACATCTTCTTCCACAATCCATAGCTCTTCGAACATCTTCCGCGTCTACAGCTGTGTCTGACACTCAAACGGTTTCTCTGAAAACGGCACATGTGCAATGCGTTTTGTTTTTGCGATTTAAGTCGTATGTCCTGGATTTTTTCATTTGTATGACAAGCCGCTCACAGCAATTGTGTTTCGATTGGTGACATGAGGCAGATCAGACGTCCCCAGAGAATCGTATTGAAAAGAAAAATCGAACAATATCTGGTAAATGCTCACATTACTAGTACTTACACATCTGCGTTAAAAGATCTGTTGGTCCTCTCGAGTGCGCCTCTGCTAGGAAGTAGGTTTACTGGTTAACCTACTTCCTACTCCGACGGCTCTGCATGGAGTTGTCGGTGAGTTCCTCATCTGAGCTGTCAATGTGTAAACTACACCACTGGAAGCATTCCTGATTTCTTCACATCGGCCTGGTACAACCACACAGACTGCTCGAAACCAACAACTTGTTTTCGTCGATAAATCATACCAAGAACTGGGAACTATCTGCTGACCATGAATTTCTGTTTGTCGGTTGATGAACCCTGTAGTACATCCGTTACCTGTATGCTTCGTTTGGTAGCATTAATTGGTGTTCCTGTCTGTCCTGAGCCATCGCTACGAACAAACTATCCTAACGAACAAACCTTAAAGTTGGGAATAGCCTTCTACTGTCGCTTCAATATCGCAACGTTGAGACTGAAGGAGAATATGTGAGCATAAACATACCTCTTGATTCTGTAGTTCGGTGCTGGAAGTTACTTTTGGACGATTATTGCACAAATATGGCAAATTCAAGGAAAGTTTACCAGATTTAACAGCACATATATTTTCATCAGGTTCACTTGCTAGGCGTTAGGCTGGAAAGAAAAGTGATCTATTCTGTTCGTCACCAACTTTACCATAAATCCTTTCTATTGTGGAAATATTTAAAAGGTCACCATTTTTTTAAATAGCGTGCAGAATATATTGTAACATCTAATAAACTACTATAGCTAAGACCGCAACATCCCAATTAAGGCGGCCAAGTCAAGCCTATGTAAAATCCATTAAACTGAGAGCTCTTTATTTATGTGTAGACCAAAAAATAAATGTATGGTTAAATATAACTGGATATTGTTACTATTATGTGATATTTATGACTTAAATTAGAGCATGAGCATAAACCAGGACGGCCTTGAACTCATGTCTAGAGTTCATCACGTGACCATAGCACTGCATGGTCAGGACCCAATAGGCTCATTCACTTTGACGTTTTCGTCAACCACGGTGAAGCCGTTCTCTAGAATTTTGTTCGACGTTCACGTGCTCAGTAAACAACGGCTCCATCGTGCTTAACGTCCAGTGGAATGCGCCTATTATAATCTCAAAATACATTAATTTCGAGTGAGCATTGTAGATGTGGTCTGGAACTGTAGTTGTATCAAATGTGAAAAAGTATTATTACGCTGGTATCTTTTTTAGTTGTAAAACGCTAAACATAAGTTCTACCTTGATAACAGAGTTCAGCGCAGATGTCTTATAGATCAGCGAGATCATTGGTTCTGTCTGTGATGATCCCCTTACTTCTGTTAAGATATATATGTGGTGTTACAGGTAATTCTAAGATTTTCTTAAGTAGATTTACCGCCTGTTGCATTCCACCAGAATGTCACCAGACCGCATTTTGGTTACATTTGTTAAGAGTCCCTGCAGTAGATATTAGTGTTTTGTTCAATGCAGCAGGCGATATTTTAGTTACAGACTTTCATTTTGACTACTTAGTACTATAACTTTATGCCACTTTTATTTTATTATTTCGTTTAAATCGATGTCACTTACTGCCTTTCCTTTCCACAATTCAATGGGTGGAAGAGGATGCCATCATAAGGCGAATAATGTTTCACCACCCATGTTCCCCGCACTCTACGACCAAACAAGGGTGAAAGGGCAGGTAAAGTGGGTTCCCTGGGTAGTATTGTTCTTAAGCAAAAGTAAATTTTGTGGTTACCTACTTCATTCAATCTTTATTATAGGAACTAGCAAATCGGCTCATCTCCCTTTCACATATAAACATGCACATGTAACACACATTAGTAATTCTAATGTACATACGGACCAGACTCTGAAATAAAGGATAGTCTATATAAGTATAAAACAGGAAGGGTCCTATTTCGACAGGATATAGTTAAAAGAAAATGTACAAGCAGTACGCCTATATGAAACAACGCGCGTTGTCAATATTTACAGCAACAACCGCATTGGTCAGTGGCGCCATCTATAACTTCCTCCATTGGCGGACCACAGAGTTCCCCATTGCAGCCGAATTGCGACAGAAACTACGCATCCGATATTATAAAATAATAAAATAAAATGCGTTGTGTTATTCGTTTGTCGTGTCTTTCAATTTGTCGTGTGTCATGTCTTTCAATTTGTTTTGTGTTGTACATTTCAGTTTGTCGTGTGTCTTTAAATTTTTTCAGTTAAACATGTGTCTTGTGTTGACACAGTTAAACATGTGTCTTGTGTTGACACAGTTACACAGTTTCTTGGGTTTCAGATTGGCGTGTGTTTTGCCTCTGTTTGTTTTTTAAATAGTCTTCTGTGTTGTCGTGTGGCCAGTCTGTCAGTTTATTGTGTGCCTTGTTGTTTTATTTGTCTTGTGTCATTCTTTCAGTTTGTCTTTTGTCATGCCTTACAGTTTGTCGTTTGCCTTATCTTTCAATTTATTGCGTGTTTTGTCTTTCATTGTGTTTTTTATTAGTGAACTTTCGATTTCCACACATGCAACACCGTCGTCTTTTATGGACGATGTGTAACGTGACTTGACTGAGTGACCAGGCTACTGATATTTGCCGCGGACCTTTCATTGCATTTTTATAGCAATTCTTATCACAGGGTTTTCTCCATGGACTATTTATGTCATACAAGTGGTTCCTGCATGCTGATTAAAACTGCAATTATTGCATAGAAATTATTAAAATCAGCACAAAAAATTTTAATGAAAACAATCTTCGACATCGCTGTCAATTCAGATGCAAAGAAAATCATGACTACAAGCTTTACGGCATTATGCAATATTGACACATAAACCAAACTCATGCCGACTTCTGTGTTTGTCTTTTAGTACTTAAGATTTTCTCACTTAAATGACAGCGTGCCAGCTCGATGGGTTAAGCGATTAGCCTTCGACGTCAGCATACAATGACATTACACGACAATCAGAGACGCAGTCGGCTTCCATCCCAATCAACATTGCAATACAGGGCCAATACTGGTTTATTTACGGCTCATAACGGCTCGTACCGGCAAATGTTTACTGTACTGACCCAATACT